>JAULBZ010005793.1:0-13042 GCA_032360805.1 Neoturris breviconis
TCAGCCAACTTGGCTGAAAACATTCTGAAAAATCTCTCCTCCACAGTGATGACCGGCTGTTATTTCGAGCCCTGTAAACTTACTGGTTTTGTTTTTATTGTCACACTTGGTGTTAATTGGTTTTCTTGTTTAGCACTCGGTGTATCAACTAAACTATTCGATTTGTCTGTAGTACAAGGCCTATCATGATTTAAAGTATTAGTAGGAGATGAACCATTATCGTTATTCGAGTTTAGGATCGAGTTTATTTTTATTTTCATAACAGGCTTGTTACCTGATAATTGTTTTGACAAGTGATTTACATGATTTTGTGGAGATAATTTAGTGCCGTTTGAAAAGTTCGATTTTACATCTTGTAACAACTGCGGACTTGATGGTCTGGCTGTATTTGACGGACTTGACGGTCGAGCTGAATTTGACGGACTAGATGGTCGGACTGAATTAGAAGGACTTGACGGTGCGATAGCGTTTGACGGACTCAATGGTCTGACGGAATTTGAATGACTGGTTGGCGTGACTGAGTTTTTCAGACTCAAAGTTGGACTTAAAGGTCTCACAGGACTTGACGGCCTAACTGAAACTGATGGAGTTGATGGTGTGACTGAGTTTGATGAACTTAATAAAGTGTTTGAGTTAGACGGAGCTAAAGTTTGCAGTACATGTTGTGGACTGTTCGATTTATTATTAGGTGAATCATTACTCGTTAAAGGTAAACTGTCTATAAGATCAACATCTTTAAGTTTCGCACTCAATGGTTTCGTAGATTCAAGTTCATTTGTCGAAGAATTTATTTCTTCATCTTCGGCATCAAACCAATTTTCTTCATATTCATCAAGTGCGCGGTCATCACGTCTCTTACGAGTCATGTTATTCATGTGAATAATACCAACATTTTGTTCATCCCTGCGCAATACAAGAAAGGTGTTATGTCAACTATCTTGAAATTGATTGGTTTACTCGTACCGAACAAACCAATCAATGTTCAGAATCTTTGACTCGGTAAGATTACGATCTGGGGCGCTTATTTATTAAGACAGTTTTAGGGGGTGCTTATTCGAGGGGGGCGCTTATTATTTTTTTTTGGAAAATTGAAAAAGAAAAACATAACTAAAATGAACGTAATACAGATATGTGTTGTTACTTATTACCAGTTTCATATAGAGCAAAATCAAAGAACCTAAAAATTTCAAAACTCTTTTCCACGAACTTATAAAAACATCTGGGCTCACACGAATATACATGTATTAGACTTTAAAACAGAAAATAAAGTTTGCTTTTGTTAATAAGGCTTTTTTGAAGAAGAAGAGGGAGTGGTTATTCGAGGGGGCGCTTATTTAATATAATTCTAATTAAGGGGGAGGGCGCTTAATCGAGGAAATACGGTATACCTTAAGGGAAGAAATTTTTAGCGAATTTGCCCCTGATTCGCGAAATTAAATTCCGCAAAATTAAAGTTCAACCTGCAATTCGCGAAATTAAAGTCCTCTGTATTTTTGTTCCTGTTATCGTTCGTAAGCACTGAAAAAAGTACATTTTCGTTTATTCAGTTTAAACAGGAAAACTTTTTATAAAGATATTGAAAGAAGCTATACGGTACCAAATAACACTTCCGTGGTATCTTTACAAAGTAATGATGTTTTTTCCTCCTTTCTTCATGTTTAAAGAAAGCAGTAAACCAGTAATGCGTTTGTAGTTTGGTAGTGTAAAAAACTTTTGCAACAGATATTGACTGCTTTTTGTACTCTTCCAAAGTAAATTTCGACCACAAAACGCGAAAATAAATTCCGCGATTTTTAGGACCTTCTCGCGAAAATTTCTTCCCTTAAGGTATATGCAAATAGTTTATATAGCTTATGTTGATTTTTAGTTTATTTTGAAAATTCGAGTTTGAATTGACAGTGATTCTACTGTCAGCTATCAACAGATTTTACTTTTAGAAAGAGACAAACTATTTTAATGCTCACGTCCCAGTAGGCATAACCTTGTTCAAAGTCCAGAGTAAGGACACTAACGTTGACCTTGAGAACGTTGTTCTAGCGCCTTTACTGCGGACTTTGAACAGGTTTTTTTCACTCTCGAATAGTGTTCGAATCTTTTCTTGTTAACATATAAAGGTAGCTCTACCTTTCTGCGTTGTTTAGCCTAATTCTATCTTTTTCTTGTTCATATCTGGTTTTCAAGCCACTGAATGTTTCAACGTATCCGATATTTTCAAATGCATCAATATGCTGTTCAACTATGTACGAACACAAAGTTTTGATATCTTCCTGTAATATAAATAAATAAACAAAATAAATAGCATAGTTAACGTTTGTTGATAAAAGATTACCGAGTCCATGCTCTTGCAATTGGTTGGTTATTCCTATGAAGAAACCAATCAATTGCAAGCTTGTTGACATACCACCCTTCCTTATTTTACTTCTTCCTCCCTATATTCTTCCCCTATAAAGACTTTTATAGCTAATCTATCATGCAAATGATAGTTGGTAGTAGTGTAGATCATTCATGTAGGCTGAAGCTTAACAATCGTGCGAATGATAGTCGGTAGTAGTGTAGACCATTCATGTAGGCTGAAGCTAACCTATTATGTAAATGATAGTCGGTAGTAGTGTAGACTATTCATGTAGGCTGAAGCTAACCTTTCATGCAAATGATAGTTGGTAGTAGTGCAGACCATTCATGTAGGCTGAAGCTAACCTATCATGCAAATGATAGTCGGTAGTAGTGTAGACTATTTATGTAGGCTGAAGCTCCTATCATGCAAATAATAGTTGGTAGTAGTGTAGACCATTCATGTAGGCTGAAGCCAACCTATCATGCGAATGATAGTTGGTAGTAGTGTAGACCATTCATGTAGGCTGAAGCTAACTTATCATGCAAATGATAGTTAGTAGTAGTGGTCGAAATAATAGTAAATAATCATTATGGAGGAGAGATTTTTGAGCATTACTTTGTAACCTGAAACTACGATAAAAAATCTCTCCTCATCAGTGATTATTTGCTCTTAATTCGACCACTGACTTACCAATCGTATATATTCAAAGAGTTCAATAATAGCAGAATTTAATAAATTATAACGTCTTCCATTGTCAAGAAAAGCTTTAACGATTGGTTGGAATAACTTCCCCACAATGATGTATCTGTTGTAAAATTCATCCTTGATACCAATTATCTTGCGACAAAACCGCAATGCAGCTAAACATGTAAATACATTCAATTAGTATTATTTGGGATTGGAAACACAACCACAAAACTTGGTATGGTAAAGTTGGATTTCCACTAGGTGAATTCGTTCGTGTAAATTTTAAATGAAACAGACGTTGTTCTAGCGTCTTTGCTGCAGACTTTGGAGCAAAATTTATTATATTGACGTCATTTTTTGCTGGCGTCATCAAAAAAGGTGTAAATTTCCTTCGAAAAGTGTGCCTTCTTTGGAAACCAATAACTTTTGCTCCAAAACCTGCTTTGAAATTTTGTTTCGAGTTTCTGGTAATATTATGCTATAAAACATATCCTCCATGTTTATAATAATTACATGTAATTTTGATCTGAATTGGCAAAAATACCAAAATAATATCCATGACATAATCATGACAATAGGGTCAGCATAAAGATATTGAAGTAATAATTGTTGAAAGTCTAAAGTCAAATAGGATAAATATTGAATGTTATTAGTGTTTTTGTTACTTTTATAGGGACTTTTGAAACGTGGTTTCGTGAAATGACTAATAACTTCTGACGATAACATGCTATACCCGTGAAACTTTCCAAAGCGATGTAAATAAGGATTATACTGACTGCAACAATGCTTCAAGAGTTCAGTCAACAATCCTGGAACATAATACCGCAGAAAAAGTGAAATTTTCGCAAAAATTCGAAATTTAAACTTAGAGAGAAAAAGTCTGTAATTTTGATTTGCAAAACGAATGGGCCAAAATTTCAAATATGTTCCAAAAGCGCTGCTGGGAACAACAGAAGTCGAGCTTGCAAAAGGTTCTAATATCCTAAGTCTTAAGTCTACTCAATAAATCACTGAGATAAAAAATCTCCAGGGACGTCGTTTTCCGCATTTTGGTTTTACTTGTGGCGTGTATTGTACATCAAAATTTGTAAAATGTCTCATATTTTATTTCCGGGATTGTATACACAAAAAATACATTTTAAAAAACCTTGCACCGGTGGTAGTAGGATCCTCCCCCTCCATCCAGCCAAATAGGGTAGGCTAAAAAAGCAAATAGCTACTATGAATTAGTACACTGGTTGAAAGAGCCTCAACAGTGAGTATTTGTTCAAGCTACGAGCACTGTGGACCACATGATTTATGATTTGTTAACAAATTCTTACCTAACGAAAGGAATTTATGCTTTGATTGCATGAGTATAAGGACTCTTCTTAACATATCTTTAGTGATGATATAACTTTTGATATGGTATGTATGATGGTCAACACAAAACGTTAAAATGTTAATTATGTGATCCAGGATCGTTGCTCTTTTGAAATCATCTAAACAATAACAACAAACATCTAAATCCTGTTTCAACAAAATAATGTTGGCATGCACAGTGATTGAAGTTGAAATAGATTGAAGTTGAAGTTTCGGTTTCGTGAATCTCATAAGAGTAAGAGTAAAGTTATCAAATAAAATTTGTCACTTGAGCTTTCCCTCGGGAGTATTTTCAAAGACAAATATCTTTTGTTAAAGATCTTTGCTAATGCATATCGGCCATCTTGTAAACCATACCCAGCCGTGCAGCTTAAAATTATTATATTAACATTCATCTACGTAGGAGGGCGGTTTATTGAAAAATGCTATAGACGTTACTAGCAGTCCTTTTGTTTAAATGTTCACTTATAAGTCAATCGAATTACATGTCAAAGAAAAACATGCTCTCAGTCATAGAGCCTTCGTATATACGAGTCAACTTATTTTAAATTAATAGAAAACTCCATGGTGAAGAGCAACATATTTTTGTCTTTTTAAAAATACTAAACATAATTTTTTTTTTTTAAACAAAAGAAACGTGTATTAAATAAAGAAAATACTTGTTGTCTTTTTCATGGCAGGCCTGGCTCTAAGCAAAATGGTTCGAGAGTGATGGATCGCTTGCGCTGAAAAATCTTTGCAAGCTTTTCACTCACCACAAATTGGTCACGCCAGTATATTGGCATGAGCGATGCACAATTTCTTATTTTCTCAACAAAAAACTAATGAAGCAATCATTTAGTAAAAATGAGTTTTTTGGGGGTCAAAAAAACTATCCAAGATTGATGTTTTTACTTTGCTTTACACCACTTATTACATCCAATAAAACAGTCACAAACTATTTTAAACTTTAACTCAACAAACCTCACAGCTTATTTACAAGTAAACTTGATTTAGCTTGGTTGATATAAACGTGGTCTAATCTTTTTTGCAATACAAGACTTGCGCTCTTTTAATAAATGTTCTTTTCTCTATGGCAAGTTTTTATTTATAGGTAGACTATCAGCAGTTTGAATCGAATGAATCATTCCAACAAACCATTTAAAACTTTTAAAAGAACACATTACACTGCACACATGAATTGTAATTGATTTTGTCTAGAAATATTGTACACGTGAACAGATGTTCAATTCATTGCGTTTTAATTTCTTTTGTACCGTGACGCCGTTATTGCATTTTCTATGTAAACAAACTTTATTAAATTTATAAAACTTATAAAAGAATAATTATTTATTTATAACTTTCTTAGAAGAATATTATCACAAGTAAACTTGCTTACCAGGAGTTTCTATTAGCTAATTGCTTTTACTTACACTCGATTATTTGACCATTTAAGCTTCGTTTAACAGCAAAATAGTTTTGTGGTGTGGACTCCCGAGATTAAAAAGTGAGATGTGCATTTCTTCGATATTTACAAACACTAACATGTATCAATCATATATCGACTTTGCTTATGTTCTGAAAATTATGTGTAGGTAATTTAAGCAGAAAAAACATGGTGCATGTGCTGAGAATGGAACTAACGTTTCTTTTCCACAATTTGATGTGGAATTTGGTGCGTTAAACATATATTTCAAGTTTAAAGTACTACAGATAAAATGAAATTATGAAAATACGGAACCTAAATACGGTCCCTAACGTTACCGTAACGGAAAAAACCCAGAACCTACGAAACCTAAATATTCTTCACAAAACTGTCAGTGTGCCACGGAACCGATGGGTTCCTGAACCCCGTCTCAGTTATCGTAAATTTCGAGGCCTGGCAATCATTTGGCATAAGTGCTATTCAAACGATGTCAATGTTCGAAATAGGCAAATAACCACTGTGGACGAGTGATTTTTGAGCATGGCTTTAGAGTACAAAGTCTGAAGCTATACTCGAATTTCCCTCATCCACAGTGATTATTTACATTTATTTTGAACACTGAATGTATATATTTCAAACGTTTTTTAAATAATTAAAGTGTTAACAATCACTGCAAAAATAACGGTGAGCTAAAACTTGATCGGCATTGTTCTAACATCTATACTGCAGACTTCTAACAAGTTTTTGCCCACTGGGACAGTATTAAACAAACAGAAGACAATATAAATCAGGCTACATAAATACACATGCTTTAAGCTGCTTCTTATATTTCTGAAAGAGCTTTATGGTTGAGATGTATTCTGAGAAAGTTTGTATCTGAATGTGATGTAAAGTAAGCAAAACCTGCAAACAGCCGCCAGATATCCCCTGGAGTGTTTTTAAGTATAGCTTGAAAATGCGTTTATGTAAAAATTAAATAATATACAAAATAAAATATTCTTTAAATTCTTCTAGATAAGCATCTTTAAGTATAGCTTGAAAATGCTTTTACGTACGAATTTAAATAATATACAAAATAAAATATTCTTTAAATTCTTCTAAATGAGCATCTTTAATCTTATTTTATCTGGGGGGAGGGGAGGTGGGCAAAAAGGTCCTATTTTGTGAATTTTTGATAATAAATTTTTTTGTTGTGCATAAAAATGGTTGAAATTTCACAAGTCTGTCACAATACCTATTACAAACGCTTTTATGAAAAAAAAAAATTGGTGATCGTTTCAGGTGTCCTGCGATAAAAAATATTCTGGACGCCATATTTTATATAAAATGGCATATATTCTTACAATCAATATCCTGTTGTCATGATTGTTTTCATTAATTTTTCGTCAACTGCACTAAATTTTGACGAGGTAATACAATGTTTTTAAGTTAAAAGAGAAGGCATTTTGCCCTCCCCCCCCACATAAAATATGCTACCAAAGGACCCCAGATAAAATAGGGTTAACAAAAGTTCCAAAAACCTTCTTTAATAAAATTGTTTCATATCGAATATATTCTCACTTTCTGCCATTACGAGACATTGCAAGACGCACTGTAGTAACAGAAAACAATTCATGATGATACCCACGATCACTTATTGCATCTCTACGTACACATTTCTTCAAGTATGGTTTTACTGCACATGGCACAATGAACGACAGAGAAAATAAAGCATCAAGTTTTTCTTTAGAAATATATTTAAGAACCTGCATAGAGGTTTCGTCAACATGAACTTTAACGCACTTAACTTTCTTCATAATACAAGACTTTCTAATATCATCAGTGCTTCTCATTTTGATTAAAATCAATTATGAATAGTAGTAGTAGGAGATTAGCAAAGATGACGCTTATTTTATAAATGGAGAAACAGCTGCTCGCATAGGAACAAAATGAAATTTAATTCAATGTTTGAAATTAAAGTAAATAATCACTGTGGATGAGGGATTTTCGTGCATTGCTCAAGGCTAGAAAGCATGAAGCAATGCTCCAAAAGCCTTCCTCCACAGTGATTATTTGCTCTTAAGGTTCAATAATCTACACTAAAATATTGATTAGTTCTCATTATTTTTCTAAGATGTTTAGAAGATAGCTTTATACTCAATAATCATGAACATAACAGCTGAAATTGATATAAAGATGGATGTCCACTAGGCAGGCCTTAAGATTTCAAGAATTCACAGAAACTAAGACGGGGGTCCGTTGTAATCCTTTTTGAACCCATCGGTTCCATGGCACACTGAAAGCTATATCGGTTAAAGTTCCGTGTATTTTTCATTACGATAACGCTAGGTTCCGTATTTTCATAATTGCATCTTATCTGTAGTACTTTAAACTCGAAGCATACAAGGTTGGTTAGTTTGCTTTAAGCAAGCATGTTTTATCTATATTTTTGTATATAGCAGAACAAAAATCACAAAGTTAATATCCATTCAAATTGAACGTGTTTTCTATTATTTCTTCAGGTATATAAATCATTTATTGATGCATGAAAAAGACTACTAAGTATTGTCTTTATACAAGTTTCTTTTGTTTCAAAAATAAATAACGTTTACTATTTTTAAAAAGGTAAACCAGATAAAAATATGTCGCTCTTCACAGTGGAGTTTTCAATTAATTTAAGTTAACTTGTATATACGAAGGCTCTTTGACTGAGAGCATGTTGTTACTTGACATATATGAAAGATATTCGATTGACTTGCAAGGGAACATTTGAACGAAATTGCCGCTGGTAACGTCTATTGCGTTTTTCAAGAAACCACCCTCCTACGTAGATAACTATTAATATAATAATTTGAAGCAGTACTGGTTGGTTATGTTTACAGATGGCCGATATGGATTAACAAAAGACCTTTAACCAAAGATATTTGTCTTTGAAAATACTCTTGAGGGAAAGGTCAAGTGGCAAATTTTATTTGATATAAACTTTACTCTTACTCCTATAATTCACGGAAACGAAAGATGGGTTCTATCTCTAGAGGTTCACAGAACCTTTACACCTGACTGTAGAAATCCACCTTAAGGGATCATTCATAACAGTAATAAAAATAAGAGTAAATAATGACTGGGGAGGAGAGATTTTTGAGCATTACCTGAAGCAATACTCAATCAAAGGTACAGTATTGAAAGTACCCTACCAAACTGAGTGAAAGTTAAACCTAGCTCATAAATATGATTAATAATAAGTAGTAATGTATATTAATATTATTAATGTATACACTAAATAAAAATAGAGAAATATGCTATAAATGCAATATAAGAAAAAAGGCTATGCTTTTAATGTTTAAAGAAATCTTGTATTGTCGAATTAGATTCAGATGCTTATAGGTCACATATATAGATTACATGTATAGACTATATACATAGGCTATACACATAACTCATACTATATGTTTTACTATACTATGTTTTTATTGGTAGTATAAACCATGTATGTATTTTATTTATAAAAGTTAACACTTGTTAAAATTAAAAATAATGAAAGAATAATGCAACAAGAGAATATAGTTTCTTTAAAATATTGCTCCCTTTACCAAAATAGAAAAATTATTTTATATCCAATTCATTCAGGGATTAATTAAATATAAACTCATTAACTGAACATTACAAGTGTCATAAAATGAATGGTAAAATGTTAATCCTCAAATTTCTTTTTAATATTTTTAAAGTTAAAAATTGAAGAAGGAATCTTCCCAAAATCAAAATGGAGACGACTTCAATTTCTAAAATTATCATTGACTTACCTCCATTACCTCCATATAATTTTTTTTCAAAATTCTTCCGAAGTCCACACTTTTTATTTTCATGAATGAGGTCAATCTCATAGAATTCTTGAAAATATCCCTATTTTGCCGATACTCAGTCTTAAGTTGGAAATCTTATTTCCAGCACTACTGATAATTCCACAGTTATTAACTGGGATATAAAGCAAGACTTAAAATAACTGTCGACATCACCTGTAAAGGAGGGTTTTTGATTGGTTTTCAGCTTTAAACACAGGCGATGTTCGTCAGTTATTTTGCAGCCTACAAAGTGGTGCAGACCTATCAGAGACAATAATGACAATGTTTTACCTTTTCCACTTAAATCTTCAGAAGCAGTAACTGCAAATATAGGGGCTGTGAGTACATGCATGCAATGACGATAAAAATATCCAAGAAATTCAGATTTTTCCATTTTCTAAAACAAGTAGAACATTAAACTTTTAAGAGAAAAGAACATTAAACTTCCAGTCAATCTCTTATGAGAGTGGACATTAGACAAACTTTTTGAGAGTGGACATTAGCAAAATTCCAGTTATATACCTTAAAATCCCAGTCAAACCCTTATGAGAGAGAGGACAATATATATTGAAATTCCAGTCAAACTTTTATGAGAGAAATAAGATTCAATCACAAAAAGAAAAAAGTGAGTCTTACATTAGTGCCCAGACTCATACTTTCAGGATCAAGTAGATTACGTATGAGCTGTAATATGATTACTCCCATTCCTAAATGAAAAATTACAAAATAAGAGTAAATAATCACTATAGAGGAGGAATTTTTTAGCATTGCTTCAGGCTTTCTATGTATGTATGCAGGTATGTATGCATGGATGGACGAAATCGTAAAAATGTTGAGTCCTTCTAAAATATCGCCTCGCATGCTGGTACCAAATTTTAAAATAGTAGCACTTCGGGAACATGGATTTATACTAACACCTGACAAATATAACTAATACAAGGCAGAGACAACACTCACCACTTTCCGTACTTGTCAGGAGCATGTCAATTAATATATTGAGCAACATTGAATCCTATACAAACAAAAACAAAGAATAATTTTGCAATTGATTAGTTCATCACCGTGGAGGAGAGATTTTTCATAATATTTTTAGTAAAACTGGCTGAAAATATACTGAAAAATCTCTCCTCCACAGTGATGACAAGCAGGTTTTTTAACCCCTGTAAGAATAAATAACAGAAAGTCATTACTGTTAAGGAAAGATTTTTCAAAATATTTTCAGGCCTCAGAATTTTCAATTTGGTCAATTTTTAAACAATCCAAAAAAGTGTTCTCTTCAAATAAAAAGATCGGGAAATGCTTTTAACGTTCTGTTGATTGATTCTGCGGAATAAAACATAGATCTCAAGGAAGAGTATCCTAAAAAACTCCCCATATTTTTTTTTGGGATAAAATCGGAAAATATTGAAGAAAAAGGGCATGTCACTCCAAAATATTTAGTGAAAAGGTTCTACTTCTCAATAAGAATTAGTGTTCAAAATTTCAAGTATTTTTCTCTTTGTAAATAGAAGACATTAAATTTTTGGCATTTCAGAGTTTTAGATGGAAAATACGAGGAATTTGTAAGGTGGTTTCAGATGATGGCTAATATTGGAACAACCAATTCACCAATGAACCTGAAATTTGGCATGTTAACGTAAAATAGGTGATAATTGTAACTTGTTTTCGAAGAACCCCTTCCAAGATAAAATTTGGCTGAAGAACTTATGTTAAATCTCTCCTCCACAGTGGTGATTGGCAGTTAATTTAACCCCTGCCTTTTATATACAAAACACAATACTTCAATTGTTCTTAAGTCTAGCTAAAGTAATCTTTTAAAGCTTGCTATGGGGAACTACCTTTTAAAGCATAAATTAGAAAATTAATCAGCATGACCATAAAAACGGTGGTTGGATATCATTTGTGGAGGAGGGGCACCTTAAAGTTATCCTGCAAAAACACTCCCCCATATGTAATTTTCGACAGCAACTTTTAATGTGGTGTTTTTAAAAACACTCATCCACAGGTCATGGCTAGCTTCAAGCTAGTATATTACCTCGTCTGTAAAATCAGCTTCTTTACTGAGATATTTTCTAACTAACGATGGATTAAATTCAACAACACAACAAATTATATCAACAATCGCATCTCGCATCTCAATATCATCTATGTTCTATAAAACAAAAACACATGCATTAAGAGAATGTATAAGCTCGGACACAATTTCTATCAATTTAATTTTAATATCGATATGCAGTCATGCCATTATGCCTGAAGGCATTGCAAGAATTAGAAGGTATTACGGTTTTTCAGGGGACTTCCAGACATGAAAAGTAGAACTAAATTCCACTCAGGGGTTGAAATTCAGGCCCCCAGGGGGCACGTCTGACATTTGGTAATAATTTGGTAATAATCTTCAAAAAAAATAAGTGTGTAGTAAATATATGCATAATAGTAATGGAGCAAGTCTCAAGATAACGTTCAGATATTACTCCTCCACAGTGATTGAGTTTTGCTTTCAGCTAGATTTAGTTACTCCAGCTTTTAAAATACTACCAATGCTTTACAGCTAGTTTGAAATACAAGTAAATAATCACTGTGAAGGAGGGATTTTTTCGCATTGGTCCAGGAATGTTAGTCTGAAGCAATGCTCAAAAATCACTCCTCTACAATGATTAATTGCTCTTATTTTGAACACTGATGTTTCTAAGGCTCAAAATAACTGTTGGAGTAACTGAGAAGTGATGTCCAACAGTTATTTTAAGGCTAGTGTTAGATTCAAAAACTGAAATGAAGTTTCTTGAAAGGATGTAGGATGTATGGCATCAAGAAACAAAATGGAGTGAACTTATTTGGCAAACAAGTTAAAATAAAAATAAAGTCTTCAATAAAGTACTAAGCATAAAAATATGGCTAATTTATCGACCTTTTATAACCTTTCTCAGCCATGTTCAAGTAAGCGCTTCTACAATGTATTTAAACAAGTGCTCTAAAGAAGGATGCTTACTTAAAAAGAAAATCACTCAAGAGGGGATTTATTCGAGAGAGGGTGCTTAACTAGGAGAGAGTAAGTAAAATATAACACAAACCATCAAGCGCTCCATAGACTGCAGCAGACCATGATCAGAGAGTGTCTGAAAGAGAAAATTAATAATTTCTAACAGGAGTGTAAAAATAACAAGTGGTACTATGTCCTTGAAATAATCACTATCATTTAATGGAGAACTAAGGTCTGAAATTTTTTTTCTTCTGAATTTCAGTCCGAGATACAATGTCTGAAAATTCATAAAATATCATTAAATTTAATCAAACGTTCAAAAATCGCAACAAAACCCCTGATATTTGCCTGTGTATTTGCCATCAAAATCACTCACGGTCCTCGCCATATGCAATTTTAGTTACCATGGTTTCATATGCAAAATGACATCACATGTGCTACATGATAATATTAAAAAC
>JAULBZ010005794.1:0-13041 GCA_032360805.1 Neoturris breviconis
AGCCAACTTGGCTGAAAATATTCTGAAAAATCTCTCCTCCACAGTGATGACCGGCTGTTATTTCGAGCCCTGAAACAGTAGTTAAAATAAGAGTCAATAGTCAATGTGGAAGCTATGCTTACAAATCGCTCTTCAATGATTTACTCTTACCTTAAAGGAAGAAAATTGGTTGATGGTGATACTAAAAATCGCTTTATTCTGCAGAATTTATTCCTGCGCATAATGATTGATTTGTGAATTCTGCGGAATTTATTCTTGCAGTTGACGATTATTTGTGAATTCTGTGTGATTTATTTTTGCGAATGAATTTTACCAATTTAAGTGAAATTTGCAACAAAATTTTCCTAGTGGTATATGGGTGAAATTACTAATAACATAGACTATCATGTAGATGCATCTTGTAGGTGATTTGATACAAAGTTATACCATTCTTTACCCCACGGTTTGTAAAAATTTGGATTTATATTACGTTTCTGCGGAATTTATTCCTGCAAATAAGGGGCAAAGCCGCAGGATTTTCTTCCCATACGATTTTTCTTCCTTTAAGGTACATACTGGGTTTAAACTACGCCATTATGATCTCTTTGAGTCAATAGTTAGGAATTCTAACATGGAGCTTGTCCTCGCGGTGTTCTTGCAAGCATACTAGTTTCTATATTTCTCATTTTTATCCTACTTAATCCAAGAGGCCTTTGTTATTTTCTTGTAATTCTTTTTTAGACTAAAGCAAGTAATTTTTGTGAGATCAAATCTGCAGTAGATAGTTCACTGATGCCACTTGGATTGATATCTGCAGAAAACATCAAGAAAGCTAAGGATATTCTTGGAGAGATAAGGTATACTTAAAAGACATTTCATTGGTAGAAATCGACATCACACAATATGTGACATTAATTTCTACCAATGAAATGACTTATTTCGGCTTTTGCGGCAAATTTTTCTCAAAATATTTTCTTAAAAACTAAAAAAAAAAATGTACAGAAAAGAAAGAGTAGCTACTAACCCAGCTGGCATGTTCAAAGTCATCTAACGTTATTTTGCTGACTTTGAACAGGTTTTGGCCGGCTGGGAAGAGTCACCTATCTGTCAGTGGAATGGTTTTGTCTTAGGAACCAATCTATTTCAATTTTGTCAAAGAAACTATGCACGATCTATGATTTCTTGATTTTCGCTTCATCCCCCATTAAATCGAAACAGGTGAGCTGTTGATAGCACAAAGTTGCAGCATATGGTTGCAACCGACATAACCAGATTACTTCATTGATAAATGGCAATTTGGTAGGATAGGTACAAGAGTACTTCGAGAAATTGAATTAACACAACTTACAGGGATTGAATTCGAAATTAGGGTCATCGAAGTTTTTTGTTTGATGTACTTACAGCCAAAATCTTCTTTAACTTGACGTATATCAAAGTATATATTCGTCCTGTCATGTCAACAACCACAAAAATCACTTTAAAAATTATGAAAATTACCTTACATAACGTCATCAAGTTTGTCACTGGTTGCTGAAGTATATCCCCTTAATATTTTTTGCCAGAAAATATTGTCCGCCAATAAACAAAATCCTCGGTATAAACAAAATGTTATTACTGCACGGGCAACTTTTAATGTTGATTTTCCATGAGTCGCAAAATTCACCACAAAAGCCAAAAGAACACATTCTATTGGTAAGATATATATGGTGTGATGTCGATTTCTACCAATGAAATGTCTTCTTTTGGTTTTCGCCTCCTCATGGAATTAAAGCTGAATACAATTGACGCTACTGTTAATGCTTTCAGAAATCTCCTTGAGAAACCAAACATGGGTAATACAACTGTATTGGATAAGGATGCTATCAGTACTTACGAAAAGGTAGGATTGAGTTTTACCCTCCCTCCGCTCCCTCCCCCTTAGGAGCCAAGTTGGCTGAAAATATTCTGAAAAATCTCTCCTCCACAGTGATGACCGGCTGTTATTTCGAGCCCTGAGGACACACATAAAATGTTGTTGAGTTGTTGAACGTTATGAGTTACACTGTAGCTATGAAATACTTAGTTCTAAAATGCACAACCAATAAGACAAGGATGATGCTCCGCTTTACCAATATCAACATTTATCAACATCAATGAGACGTCGTTTTGACGTGGCGACTCTTCGACTCTAGTCCATTGTGCAAAACCTGTTCAAAGTCAGCAGTACAAACGCTCAAGTAACGTTTGCAACCTTTTTCTAGCGTCATCACTGCAGACTTTGAACAAGTTTTTGCCCACTGATATGAATTTACTTTAAAACGTACACTTTTATAGATTGGACATCTCAGTAACGAATACTATATGTTGATGCCACCATCACAATACGCATATGACCGAATGTTACCTTTTAATGATATTTCCCAAGTAGAACAGTATGAACGAAACATACAGATGACAAGTGAATTAAATTTTACTGCTAAAATGTTACTAGGAGCTCAGTACAGATCAAAGGGTTAGTCTATTATATATTACTGGTAAAGTCTTACTAGGAGCTCAGTACAGATTAAAGGGTTAGTCTATTATATTTTACTGGTAAATTCTTGCTAGGAGCTCAGTACAGATTAAAGGGTTAGTCTATTATATTTTACTGGTAAAGTCTTACTAGAAGCTCAGTACATATTAAAGGGGGAGTCTATTATATATTACTGGTAAATTATTGCTAGGTGCTCAGTACAGATGAAAATGTTAGTGAATTGTGTTTTACTGACAAAGTTTTACTAGGAGGGCAGTGCATAGATAAAAGTTACTCAGTTATATTTTAATTAAAAATATTATGCAATTTGATGTTTATTATAAAATCATGTAAAATCAACATGAATTAATTTTGCAGAGGGTGTGTACGGTACATTGCACAGAAGTCATGTAATAGCCCTAGAAATCGGAAAAATATTTTTGCTAAATATTGTGCAACTAAATTCTGGAAAAAGTCGCAAAGTTTTAAAAAATACGAAGCAAGAAAGTTATGAAAAATACTTAAGGGAGAGGCCATAATGCTTCCACCTCCAGTATAAATAGGGTTAACTCCTCTGGACACTCGGTCCACTAGTATTTATATAATTTAGATCACTCGATACTATATTATGCACCACATTTATCCAATTTAGTTCTTAACTGTACTGGACACTCAGTACAATATTGTACAGCACAGTTATTTATTCAATTGGGATTTAAAACCCCTGGATACTTGTAACAATGAAATGATATTTTTCATTTTTAGATATCAACCCTCTGGACTATTGTTACAAAGCATTAAATTGCCATCTGGAATTATTGGACCCAAAATCTGATGAAGCGCAATTGATTTTGAAAGCACTTCATAACCAAAGTAATGTGTCTTATGGACTATATGTCAAATATCTTGAAATTTATTGATTTCTATATATAAAGCAACCAATCAAATGTCTTGGGTTGCGTTCTTTAAACGAGATAACCAATTTAATGAAAGTTTGGTTACACGGCATTTTCCTCAGCAACTACAGTTGAACCTCGTTTTTCCGAACACGCGATTATTCGAATCCCCCGATTTTTTTCTCTTTCGTGAGTTCCTTGGATTTCCCTTTAGAAACCTTCTTAAATAACCCCGATTTTTCAAACCATTTTTTATGTCCTTTCGACTAAATACCCTCGGTTTTCCGAACTTTTTGTCAAGGTTATTAGAAAATGCAAGGACAAGTGTTCAAAAATATCGTTTTTATTCAATCAATTTTTAATATTACTGCTGCAGAATGTCTTCAAGTTTGCCTAACATTTGTTTACTATCAGTGAATGAAACTTTACCCGGAACTTTGTACGGAAGCTAAACAAAGGTGTAGGACGTATTAGTGTTTTTTCATTCATATACCCCTTTTGTCGGTCCCTTGGCATCGGGGTTCAACTGTGCTTAAAAATAATTGCAAATGATCCCTGTGAAGGGGAGACACTCCTCCATAGTGATCATATGATTTTATTCCGAGCTCTGACTTTACTTATTATCAACTTATAAGTAACTGTTTTATAACCGAGTGGGCAAAAACATATTCAAAGTTAGTAGTAAACACGCTAGAACAGTGTCGTTCGACGTTCTTCTCACGTCTTTACTGCGGACTTTGAACAGGTTTTTGCCCACTGGGATGTACTTTTTCATTCTAGTGGTTCAAGCATGAATATTATTGTCAGACATCACATAGAGAGAGGTGTTGTCTAGTGTTTTCAGCTTTGAGGCTGAAAACTATACATAAAACACTCCTCCACTCCTCTTTTTTATTTGAATTATTTCTAAGTGGGCAAAAACCTGTTTAAAGTTCGCATTAAAGATGCTAGAACAACGTTGTTCTAGCGTCTTTACTGCGGACTATGAACAAGTCTTTGCTCACTGGGAAATAAATCTGTTGAAAAAAATATTGAGTTACAGTCTCAGCTATAACCTCTAGTATCGTAAGAAAATTGCCATGTACTGATGCCATCAGTGATCGAACCCAAAGATTACGTGGGGAAATATCGTCAGTACCAAAAGCATAAAAATAATTTGCTTGAGATGGCGTCATTAGTGCTCAAAAAACAGGCAGGGGAGGGAAGGCAAGTACAGGCAAAGAGAAGTAAAATGGGAGAAAAGAATGGAAGATCTCATTCTAAATTAGAATGTCAATTTGTTTTTCCTTGTATACATACGTTTATTCTAGAATCTGTAAATGTTAGTGGCATATTTCGAGTTGAACGAGTAAATAGCGACGTCGTAAATGATATTGGTAATAGACATATGCTTTGGCATGGTACAGATCAAGCACATATGCTTAGTATTTTGCGGAATGGATTTCAGCTTAATCCTCTTCATACAAGAACGTATGGAGCTAGTTACGGAGAGGTATATATTGTTGATAACCCTGTGGAAAAAAACTTGTTCAAAGTCCGCAGTAAAGACGCTAAAACAACGCTTTCAATGTTCTTCTAGCGTCCTTACTGTGGACTATGAACAAGTTTTTGCCAACTGAGATATGAGGAGTTGCAACAAATTTCTGTGCTCGATTTAAGGTCGAATAATCACTGGAGAAGTGAGCATACCTTCTCTTCTCCAAAGTGATTATTTGCTCTTTTTCGAACAATGAAACTCTTTCATGCTCAATGCTATTAGTTCTTATATCGTATTTTCTTTAGTTAGGTAGAGACCAAGAAAGCCGTTGATTGGTTAATATATTTTCTTGGCTATTAAATAACTAGGTTACAAAGAGTATTGTCCGCGATAAAAATTACTACGAAAAAGTGGTCAAGTCCTGTCTGTCAATGACACCATTAACCGTTAATTATTTTCAAAAAATAAAACGAAATTTAACGGTCAAGAAAACCTATTAACCGGTCAACAAAAACCTATCAACCAGTAGCATAAAATGC
Organism: Neoturris breviconis; assembly: GCA_032360805.1. Classification (NCBI taxonomy): domain Eukaryota; kingdom Metazoa; phylum Cnidaria; class Hydrozoa; order Anthoathecata; family Pandeidae; genus Neoturris; species Neoturris breviconis. The sequence goes on from JAULBZ010005794.1 coordinate 5,383, forward strand.
CATAGTAAAGAATTCGCAGAAAAGCCATATGCTATTTTATAAGCACATTATAAATAACTTTCCTTGAGGAATGTGATGATGATCCATGTGATGCATCAACATGTACATCAATTGACGATGCTGAATGTGCTTATGAAGAATATTGTGATAACTGCAAGGTAACGTCCATCGGTAATACAGTGGACGAAATAAGAAAATAAATCACTGTTTTTATGATATGAAAAATATCCAACGGAACTTTTATTCAAGACTATTCTCTTTTTATCCAACCTGAGATTGTTATCCTTGTAGAGATGTCATCATACATATTAATAACAAAAAGAAGACTGTTATCGGTCTGAAGAGGATGTGGACATAAAGGGTGGGGAATTAATTATACTAGCTTAGCAATAAATGTAACTATATGATGAGTGGGGTGGGGTGGGGTGGAGGGTAAAGAATTATGGCAGATATCCTTACCCTTATATGTTTACTCTTCTACTTAAAGACAACGACTCCATTTTTCTTCTTGCAGGGAATTTATTTCAGCCAAGAGTTTAATAAAGCCTATCAGTATACATATCATTACGGATGTGGAGAGAAGACTAAATTTGTTCTCTTATGTGACGTAAGTCGTTTCATTTTTTTTCAATGATCTTGCAATGGATTGGTTGCTTTGTACTAAAGAAACCATGCTATTGCAAGCTCATTGACGCAAAACAAATTAATGACAATAGACAGTACAAGGATATAACCGATACTGTATGCATATCGCAGAAGTAGTGTCTGCGTAGGAGGGTGATATGTCAACGAACGTGCAATTGATTGGTTTCGTTTGGTAAGAAACCAATCAATCGCATATTCGTTGAATCCGTATTATAGTCTTATTCGCAAATACAAGCGAACGAGGTGTTGGTTGCCCAAAGTAGAACTTGTTGCAATATAATAACTTCGTTTTTAGCATACCAAACAAAAGTTTGGATAGGCTATTGCTATCACTTTGCGACGGTGTATCGCTTTTCTTAATAGACCGTGTTCCCGAAGTGCTACCATCTTAAAATTCGGTACCAGCGTTTGTGGCGATATTTTAGAATGGTTCGCCAACTTTTTTGGTTATGGCATTCTAGGCATATTTCGAGACTGCTGGCGATTTTTTTTTCAATTTCGTCAACTCGGACCGAGTATCGGCGAAAAAGGATTTTTTCAAAAGTGGAGACTTTTTTGGAGTCTTTTTTGACAATTTATTTGAATTATGTGACGTTTTGACCACATTTAACCAAATAACATGCTAAAATGATAAGGGAGAAGTGGAGACTCAGACATGTTTTGACACTTTAATTTTCTATATGAGACTTTGACCATGAATCTTTTTTGGCAAATATTTTGTACGTTGGGGAAGCTTCTTCCTCAATTTTTTGAGTCAATAAGTTTTAATAAAGTTTAGATTATTTTGATTTTAGGGAGTTTCCTTCTTCAATTTTAAAATACATATTAATGTGTATTTATGTGTACTCACTTTAGGGCCATAAAACCTTTAGTTATTATCATGAGTATACATTGTTATAACATTATTAATTACTCGCAATTAAAATATAATGACAATACACAATTCAACAGAGGAATACTTTTCTAATTAAATAATAAATTGTTTTAAAGAATATGTAATCTTCTATTTCATTATTCTTTATTTCTTATTAATTTTAATAACAGATGATGACAACCACCTTTACTTTAAAATAATTTATTAATAAACTTAATAAAATAAGTGTAAGGTTTATAAGTTATAAAAATATATTTGAGTACTGCGAAGCGTTTTTCCAGTTTGCAATCGCAATTTGAGGGGCACGTAATTTGTGCGCCTCAATAAATTTAGTTAATTTTTCTGCAACAGCAACTTTTCAAATCCCAACATTCAACATCTTTTTCTGTTCTCCACAGTTCTTCTACCTCCTTCGAATCCAAACAAAATACAGTAGGTTATATTATTATATGATGTGTATGTTTGATGTATGATATATAATGTGTGTATGCATTACATATCCACTGTGGAGAAGCTATTTTGAGCATTGCTTCAGGCTATGATATGAAATTTCACTACTCTCTTCCACAGTGATTTGATATAATTTTACCTTGATAAAGGTGTTCCAATAGTTTATTTGAGCTAAAACTTTATCAACTTAATAAGGACATGAAATCCTAATACCATGTAAAGTTTGTGTGTTTATCCCTGATATGAAATTTCACTACTCTCTTCCACAGTGACTTGACATAATTGTACTTTGATAATGATGTTCCAGTTGTTTATTTTACATGAAACTTCCAAATATTTATTTGAACTGAAACTTTACCATCTTAATAAAGAAGTATTTCAAACACTGGCATATAAAGTGTGTATACAAATCAGTTGGTTTTATGGGCTACTTTCAATACCGTACCTTTGATTATTTATCTTTTTTCACAATGCGACGTTACGTTCTACTAGCTTTACAGACCCATTTGGGTCCTTTGAATATTTCTATTGGTATTCAAGTCAACTCATTTACTTTTGAGGTCTAACAGAGAAAAACACTATATTTCCACTGTCCTAATCATATGTAAACAATGTTATTGTGTTTCTAAGGGACCATTTCAAAACAAAAAACAAAACATTCAATTCGATAAAAAACATTCTTCCAATAAAAATAGAAATAGGTATTAACAGAAGTTTAGGATTACTCTAGATTCAAGTGTACCTAATTTCACCATTGCTCATTTATTGTTGTTGTTTCTGTGTGTTAGAGTCAGTTCTCCAACCGTTCTAAATGGATTAGTCCGACGCATTTCCTTTGCTTCAACCCGTTGCTATTTGTAATAGTTGGATTCGAAGGAGGTAGAAGAACTGTGGAGAACAGAAAAAGACGTTAAATGTTGGGACGAATTACGTGCCCCTCAAATTGCGATTGCAAACTGGATAAACGTTTCGCAGTACTCAAATATATATTCACCTGTCACACAATTTTTTGCTCGCTTTCCTTTTTCCCTGTTATGAAATGCATTTTTATTGGTTTCTCATAGACCCCGATTTTTTAAACTATTCTTTCAGTCCCTTGAGAGTTCGGAATATGAGGATTCAGCTTTTGAAATAAGAGCAAATAATTGCTGCGGAGGAATGATTTTTGAGCATTGCTTCAGGTTAGAAAACTAGAAAGCGATGCTCAAAAATCCCTTCTCCACAGTGATTATTTACTCTTATTTCTAACACTGGGGTTGTACTGTTCTTATTTTAAAGATTGTTCAAGGCAAATCTTTTTCAAAGTCCTCAGTAAAGATTCAAGAACAACATTGAACGTTGTTCTAGTATCTTTACTGCAGATTTTGAATAAGTTTTTGCCCTGTGGTAAAAATCATTTGAAAATATTATTTTGAATTGGTTTTATTTTAGAATGAAAATCCAGTTATGTTGAGTCCATTGCCACCAACTCCTTATTCAGGTAATATATCTATATTAACATTTTTCTGTGATTTCAGAGTTGAAGATTTTAACAAATTATCACTGTGGAGGAGTGATTAATCTTCTGGCTGCATGGCCGGAAGTTATGCCAAAGAAATCACCGCTCCACAAGAATCATCATAACATCGACCGCAGTGCTTTCCTTCTATAAAAGTTTATCCTTGGTTCAGTAGTAATTTGGTAAAAACATTTTTGTAATTATTTTTAAGTTTTATTAAGGATATTTTATTTTTTATATGTATTTTTTTAGATCTAAATGCAGATTTTAACAATGGAAATCTATCTAATAACAGTTATCCAAAGGTATACAAAGAATATTTCTACAAATTAAAAATTGTTATATAATAGCAAGCCTGGAAAATAACTATTTAGCATCACCTGTGGAGGAGTGTTTCTTTTTTTAGTATAGTTGTAGTATAGTTTCCAGCTGCCTTTTGTATTGCAATTTGTTTTATAAAAAATCATCAAAGACACCAGTCGATGTCACTTAGTCTGTAGCGGTCTTTTGTATTACAATTTGTTTTATAAGAAATCATCAAACACGCCAGTTGATGCCACTCAGTCTGTAGCTGCCTTGTGTATTGCAATTTGTTTTATAAGAAATCATCAAAGACACCAGTCAATGCCACTCAGTCTGTAGTATTTATTTGCAATGGCATGTGGTGTTTAACAGTACAGTTGATAAAAATATCATAGGTATATCTTTGAAGTTGCGATAAAGATAGAAATCGAAAAAAATTCTTTCTATCACAACAGAAATTGTGATAAAAATATGATGGACAGTACAGAGCCATCTCCAAAATTCGTTTCAAAAATGCAGATATTTTAACAGCTTTAAAGTAGTCAATGAGCTTGCAAATTGATTGGTCTTTGTCCCAAAGAAACCAATCAATTACAAGCTCATTGACTTAACACTCCTCATTGTAGATTAATTTTTCTCAAATACTGATTTTGACTACTTTAAAGCTGCCAAAATATCTGCTTTTTGGAGCGAATTTTTGAGATGGCTCCTTACCCAGTAGATAAAACTTGTTCATAATCCTCAGTAAAGTTCTAGAGTAACGTATTCGACGTTCAGCATCTTCAACATCTTCATCTTCAACGTTTGATGTCTTAAAAACTTTAAAGTATATTTTTAAGCTTTATTAAACAAAAAGATAAATTAACTTAATAAAAAACTGACAGATGTTAAAATGTTTTGGCCTATGTTATGTTGCTTTAACTTTACTTTTAAATCCATCATACTTTGCATAACGAAAGTTTATCTCGCGAAAAACGCAAAATTTGTCGTTCGCAAAAGTTTATCCACGAGAACATTTTCAATCGCATGCTATATTTTATGACGCCCACCCTACTGACATTTAAATTCATGATATCAACTTGGAAAAAATTGGAATACAATAATTTTACTTTAAAAAAATATCTCCAGTTATTTAAAAATGTTAATTCGGGCATAAAACGATAAAAAGGATCACCAGAAGCATTATAAATTTTATTTGGGAAATCAAGATGATGTTATTTACTATCACCTTGAAGGAAACTAAAGTAATTATGCAATTCCATCAATCACTATAGAAGATCTAAATTTATTTTAATTTATTTATGAGAATTTGTTATAAAAATTAATAATAGCATTTTATCAAAATCATCAATGAGATTTTTTATGAATATTTCATGAAAACTGAACCACATGGAAATGGAATGGGAAAAAAAACATTCCGTTGGTAGAAATTGACATCAGGTTGAATGGGGTCATACATAAATTGAGGGGAATGTTTTCCATATTGCCAGTAAAAGCAATTTAGTATGGATTATTTGCCAGATTAATATACCACGAATGAAGATGGAGTAATAGAGGGGGGTTTAAATTCCGATTTTGGGAAATATGAATCACTAATTAACATCTAGATTAGGTAACTACACTCGTTTATTGACATTTTATGCTACCATTATGGAGACTCTAAATTTTGAGCAGTTCTGTAATATAATTAACTCATAATGTCTCAGACTCAAGATCCTCCAAGAATGAAAGATTGTCATTAAGTTAATCTACTTGTCGTATAAAAGATGATATTGCTGATTATGCAGATTCTGAAATTGAGTAAAATCATGAGCTTGAGTTTTAATTTCATTGTTACCTCAAAAGGATTGGGTGCATCATTTGATTTTCAGACATTTCCTTGAACAAAGTGACACAGGTGCTGTAAATCACACATGCGAGTATGAGCTACCTTTGGGGCGGTGACAGTCAATGCTCTGGTAATTAAGATTCGACAGGTGCAGATGGATTTCATCTACAAAATACAAGTTGAAACATCTCAACAATTCAGTGTAATGTTCCAGGGTTCGAAATAACAGACGGTCATCACTCCTCCACAGTGATGACCGGCTGTTATTTGAGCCCTGATGTTCCATGAACATGTCCAACCTTTTGGAATTGTAACAAGTGATCATCTCCGAGATTACCCTGCAACAAGTCCAATGGTTGAAGTAAGAGTAATGATCATTGTTTTTGAACATAGCTACAGATAAAATTTGCTTATCCGTAGTGATTATTTCGCTCAAAATTTTTGTATCAAGGAAATGGATCAATTACAAGCTTATCGACATACTATTACCTCTGATTAAAGAAACAAGGAAATAAAAACAATTCTAACTCAACAAATTCATATATACATTCATTGTTTTGCTTTACGACTGTGCGTATTTTCAAGTGCAAACGTATTTTCAAATCAGTGTTCAAAATAAGAGGAAATAATCACTCTGGAGGAGCTCAAAAATCATTCCTCCACAGTGATTATTGCAAACATTATTACCCTGCTATTTTTTTGTTCAGCTTGGTAATGACAATGATGACGATGATGATGCAAATCTATTATCTGATTTGGATTTACGTAAGTATTACTAAGCCTGAAAATAATTGCTGGATATCACCTGTGGAGGAGTTTCTTTAGTATAGTATTACATCACACCTAATGCCCTACCAAATATCATTATATTCATTTGATTTTAGCTTCACCAGCCTTGTGAAAGGAATTATTGAATTTATTTCCAGCAGATAGCACTATGATTTCCCCATATTCATGGAAAATGTTTTCATGACCCTCTTCCGGTGGACAAAAACTTGTTCAAAGTCCATAGAAAAGATGCTAGAACAATGCTGTTTTCATGCGTACTTTGCTATAAATTTTGTGGTCAAAATAAGGACAAATCATCACTGCGTAGGAGTGATTTCTTTTTAGCTTAGCTTTCCAGTGGACAAAAACTTGTTCAAAGTCAGGCAGTAAGACGCTAGAACAACTGTTGAATGACATTGTTCTAGCTTCTTTACTGCAGACTCTAAACAAGTTTTTGTCTACTAGGCTAGACTCAGAGAATGGTTACTTAACCTGAAAATGAGGCATCTTGCATATTCTCTGACAAATCCCGAAGCTACGATCAAAGACCACTTTTCCAAAGTGATTAATTTATTCCTATTATCCAAAACTAAAAAATTAATCTCAATTGATTTGTTATTATTTGTTATTTGCAGCTAACATTGACGAAGATATGAATTTAGTTCATGTAAGTATAGATGTCTAGATATTTGACTTTTTCAAGAAACGAATGAATCTGTAACCGGAAATGGTACCAGTTAGGTCTGTTTGCATGGTTGCTAAGGAAACTGGCCATGGTTTGCTATGGGAAATAATAAATTTCCTATTATACTTGACTTAAATTTTTCAAGAAACGAATGAATCTGGAAATGGTACCAGTAAGGTCCGTTTGTCTTTTATTAATAAATGGTTAACAGCAACTTAGTTCCCAGTTCGTTCAGACGTCATTTTAGCGATATCTACGGAAGAAATACAGTCAATATTATCATTTAGACGTCGTTTTAGTGATACCTACGGAAGAAATCTGAGTCAATATTATCGTTTAGATGTCGTTTTAGTGATACCTACGGAAGAAATAGGAGTCAACATTATCGTTTAGACGTCATTTTAGTGATATCTGCGGAAGAAATACGAGTCAATATTATCGTTTAAACGTCATTTTAGTAATACCTATATTGACCCCCATCTGCAGAAAGCATTCCTAAAACAACGTTCGAAATTTGTTTACCAAATTGTCATGTACGGTGTTTTTAGAACTGACCATTTTTAGATGTCAAAATAAAAAGTAAGATTAAAATAAACTTTCTTTCAAGC
>JAULBZ010005796.1:0-13033 GCA_032360805.1 Neoturris breviconis
CTTTTTATCTAATTGGAAATTCGGAATTTTTGCTTGAATTTTACCTTGTCTAAAATATTTATGTGATTGCTTGTAGATCTGTGTAAGTTTTTAGCAAATTACTCTTATGATAACAGTTGAATTCAAGAAATAGGGTAAATCAGATCGTGGGATAAAGAAAATAACTTCACGAAGATTCAAACAACATTAACTTTATAAATATCATAAGATATATCATAAGGAAACCTTTCATGACCATAGCAATAGGTGATCAGAACTTTGAAATGGCTTGAAAATTAGCTTTGGATAATTGATTTATATATATGAGACATGGGACAGCATGTTGTTGGTAGAGACAGGACATGACAATCAGCTGTTCTCATATAAGAGAAACGAAAGTTGTAATATGTGTCAAACTTATTTACCCAGTGGACACACAACATCGTATCAACATCGAAAAGACGTCGCGACGTCATTTCAACATTGATCCAACATTGACATTGATCCGACGTCGTGTGTTTGCAGGGTATGTCCTTATGGCATTTCATGTCCATTACAAATTTTAAATAAGAATAGCAATGCAAAAATAAGAATGTAATATCAACACGACGACGTTCACAACGTTTTATACTTTTTCTCGTATACTTTTCGTTTTATACACTAGTTTTCAGAGCAAAATAATCGTCAAATCATTCAATGTCACCACGCATTTTCACAAGGCGTGTATAAGAAAACACAAAATGAAGAACCATAAGAGAAAGAACAAAATGAGGCTTAAATTCTGAAAAAAGACAAAAACATTAGGCTCAGCCGAATTTTACTGGTTTTTATTGGAAGTCAATTGCAGTTAACTTACTTGCTTTCAGGCTCGACTTTCTTTTAGTAGATCTTAACCCTTCATTAGTACGGTGTGGACCCTCTGAGTTTTTAAATTTTGCTGTGAAAGTAATTATTATTCAGGAAGTTATTTTCTTACATATTCTAAAAATTTGCATCATACTTTTGTGACTTTTTGCCCCTTGAATATTCTAATACCTTTCCATGAATTAACAAATTTCCGGGGGAACCCACCATACTAACGGAGGGTTAACTTAAATTCCTCCGTTTTGGAATGTTTAAGGCTTCATCAAACGAATCTAACATCTCATCCAACACGTCCAACATTATATGTTGTATGAAATGTTGGACATGTTTCCACATATCAAAAATCTATGTTGGATGGTAAATAAATGTTGGATGAAAAAAACATGTAAAAACATGTATTCGAATATATTTCATTGATTGTCCAATACTTCAAAACTGTTTCAAAATTGGTATGAGACATGTGAAATATATTTTGAAAACCATGTAAATCCTCCATCTTCGTGAATTACATTAGTAAAATGGTAAAATATCCATGCACCATTCTTTGTTTTTGACGCCTTTGTCTATCCTGAATCAATATGCACACACCACTGCATTGTCGCAAAAATAATAACAATTGAAAATCTCAACCACGTGATTTCGAAGTTCTACGTTAATTAGTGGCTATTTTGGCGTCTTGCAAATTGGTCATTGTTTCTTGCAAAAAGCGTCGTTTGGTCTTGTGGATTGGTCATTGTTTCTTGCAAAAAGCGTCGTTTGGTCCTGTAGATTGGTCACATTCTGTACTTGCAAAATGAGTGAAAGATCGAATACGATCCATAAGAGAGGCAATAAATATTCCGGGACTTTTCACGAATTAGGCGATTGGTTTTTTATTCATTTTGTCTGATTTAGCTTTTAACTTCCTTTGTCGTTATTTTGTTCCACTTAAGACGATACGTGAAGGGAAGTAGAATCTGATCATTACCTTTGATGTTTGTATTTAAAATTCTGACGTTTTTTGATTTTATCCATAAAAAATCCTTATTCAGCACGATAGTTAACCGCATGCTTGAAATAACTCTTGCAGTACAATTAAATTGTTTATACAACAATACCTTTTAAGTACAAGATTAAGTACTCGATTAATTAAAGTGATGACGTTTTAAAATCGTGACGTATGTAATAATAATTGGAGATTTTGAAAGAACTATAAAACATGAGATTGATTGTTGTTCTTTTACTGAACTGATCGCAGAAATGGGAAAGATATCAATGGGAATAAGAAGTAAGTATTTCCCAGTAATCATTCTAGTAGGCATAAAGTCAGCAGTAAAGGCGCTAGAACAACGTCTGTCCACTGAGAACCCTCAGGCTGGAGGGTGGATTCCACACTCTGCTTCTTTAAGATACCTCTGGAAGCAGTGGATCTTTTGAGCTGAGATTTTCTGACTTTTTGTAAAATTGTATTGTATTCATAATTTAAATTTGATATCTAATGGGGTGTTTCCATGGTAACCGGTTTTTGAGGGGAAAATGTTTGGGGGGAAAATGTTAAATTTGGCGCGTTATTATGACACCATTCTTTATTTTTACCAAAACAACCGTAAGATATAGCTATTAAAGCTTTCAGAATCTGAAAATAGAATTAAAAAATATTTTTGCCGTCAAAGTGATTGTCTTTTACCTAAATATAGCAATTTGTACCAAGATCCCAAAATATTCAGTACCAAATCTGACTTCAGATGACGTCATACGAAAAATAATGACGCCAGAAAAAAATAGTAATAGAGTTAGCATATGCCAAGTTTCGTAATTTTAGCATATTCTATGAGAAATTATAGAGGGTGTGGAATTTTTTAGACATTGATCAGACGTTGCGTGTTTTCAGAGATAAGTACCTCTTACATCCTAATCGATTGGGTCATTGAGAATTCGAAACTCATACTCCTGTTAAGCGCCTTAAAATTTCATCTGTAAAGATAGGCGCTGTGCGCATAGAACCCTTTGCTAAAAATAAAATAGAATACGGTTGAAGTTTGATATCTAAGGACTATGGTAATACTGTGATGAAATGGAATACGATTTAGAGCTTGGTAACGAGATAGTACTAGCTACCATAATTGACTAGCTAGAAATAAAATTTAGTTGAGAATTGTTACCGAGGGACTGTGGTAATTCTTTGCTAAAGATGTTGTACAATTGGTGAATTGGCACAGAGGTTTACTTGCTATGATAATCCTATGCTAGATATGAAATACAGATCGGGGTTTGGTACTGAGATTATATGTATATAAATATCGAAGATTTATCCATTAGTTTCTTTATGACTATATCAATAAATAAAATAGTTCGGAAGATTTAAACGAAATCATCAAATTTCTGTTGGAAATAAGAAAGACTCTTTATTTGTTCAATTCATTCGCAATTTGGTTAAACTTTTTTTCTCTATACATGATATTCATAGCTTTAATATCGTATTTTGCATTGTGCATTGACAATGATGGTCAATTCATCAGTCTGGTTGTGAATATGTTGTCTTTGTGATTTATGTAAAGTTTAGAAGAGAACTAGTAGTTTATAAAATAAAAGACAAACCTGTAAAGGTATGGTTATATCGTCCACTAGCTGAAAAATTATCTACGAAAATTAAAAGAAGATATTACATTGGAAGAAATTGACGCCAAGCATCGTGTGAAGTCAATTTCTACCAATGAATGACTTATTTTAGCTAGGTATTTTTCGCCTAATGGTGTAAAGTTTTACAAAATGTCTTAATGTCTGCATGTATGGAAGGATTTTTTCAATATATGGCTAGCACAGTCCGTATATGAGGATACCGTGACCGGTGGTCTTTCATTCTGCTAAGGACCGTCTCAAAATAAAAATCTACGGAGGAGAGTACTGAGGATCTTGCAATGGATTGGTTTCTTCGTAGCTACTGAAGAAACCAATCCATTGCAAGCTCATTGACCTATCACACTTCTGTACTGATTCATTTCTTTTGAAATTTGTCAACTTTAGTTGATTTAACCCTGCCAAAAGAATTGGGTTTGAGGCGACATTTTGAAATGGTCCCTAATACAATCTGATTGCTTCCATAGCGTGTAGGACTAACGTAATGCTTACGTCATCACTTTTATATTCCAGGTTTCGTGGTTAGTGTGAGAAATTTTTTAATAGCAAGGTTTTGATTTTAGCTATTATATTCCACAGTATGAAAGACTATTGAATACGGACTCCGTAGAGTTCCAACTATGCACTGTCATACGGTGTTACAATGGTTTGTATACAGTAGTCTTTCACGCTATGTCAACTGCTATAACTTCAAAATGAGTTAATTAACTTTGATTTTTTGATTTGATGATTTCAATTTTTTCTATTGCGCATGCGTTTTAGACTAGAATGGATATTTTTCAAATGACAAATGTACAAATGTTCAAATAAAGAAGTTTTTAAATAAATTAAATAAAAATGAAATGAAAATAAAATTTCAATAATTGTTTTTTCAAGCGAGTAGCTAATATAAAAACGATTAAAAGCATGACTTTAGTACCTAATCATTCATTCACGAGCCACATAATTATGGGACACCACTGTACGTATCGAATAGTAGTACATATGATTAGTATCGGCACAAAAGTATCAGTGGGCTCAATAAGCAGAACAGCGTTATGGGTCATGAGTTTATGTGGAACGGTTCAAAAGTTATGGGGCTTTATTTTGTCTTTACTTTATTTTGCTGACTCAGCAATATTTAATATGTTAGTAACTTTCGAAGGGCAAATTGTGCATAAACATGGAGTAATCGAAGCTAACTATATATTTTATATACTTTCAACAAACATTCCAAGAGATATTGTGGCTTGTAAACGTAAGACCAAACCACAGCATTTAAAGAATTGTAATTCTTTTGTCTCCCGAAATATTGTGTACTAAACTTTCTAGTTAGCTGCTAAGTACTTTCACAAGAACAAGAATCTGGTGTAATAACAGTCGGTTTTTCCAGCTACAAAAGCATTTACTATTTTTCTTTTGAGAACGCATGTTTTTCAAGCTAACCGCAAAGCACAGAACAGATCATATTTCCAGCTGGAGAATTTATTTGGAGTAATTTTTTCCCAGCCGAGACGCCAACAGATTATTTCCCTAGCCAGAGCTCCTCTAGCTTCTCAATGAACAGCTTGATTTACCAGTCGAGATGTCAGCTCAGCGCTCATCTCAGCCATTAATGTGACAAGAATAGGTCAAACTCCCAACTTTAGCTTCTTTTCGAGAACACTTGCTGGGTCAGCATTGTTATAAAGTATGTAGGTCCGTAACTTTTGAATAGATTATGGAACCTAATGATGATCTATTTTGCTTTCATTTTTGTAACGAATGATGCAGTTGTTTTACAAAATAATTATTGAAAACAAATTCCCTTATGACGTCAACAAAATGACAGAACTGCTATTTCTCAGTATTGTGTAAGTTTCTGAGATACAATCAATGAATTTCTTATTTTCATCTATAACTGCTCAGCTAGTGGCTTACCTAGTGAGCGCGTAGCGTCTTATTAACTTCTAAAAGGCGTCGTTTTGACGTCGCTGAAAACAACGTCTTTTCAACGTTGAACAGACACCACGTGCCGGCGTATATCCGTCAGTCTTTTACGTTGTGTATGTGCTAAGAAATCTTTGTTATCATCTAGTTTTTATTAACACTCAAAGTTGAAACTGATTATTCAGAAATCTTCTCTGTGTCGCGGTTTATATGTTCTGATTCTAAAACTTATTTTTAAATATCGGTTTCGTTGGGGAGGGAATTAGAAAGTTAAAGCAACCACTGGTTTGTATGACAAAGAACGCCTTCCAACATGACATCAGTCATCTAGTTTTAACACAGTTGATACACGTACAAAGCTTAAGACATGAAATACAGGACGGGAATCAGAGTAACTGACAAGACAGTGGTCAAAATAAGAGCAAATGATCACTGTGGAGGTACGATCTATTTGATTATTTGAAGTCATATCGTCGCAAAAATATTAAATATATTTTACATTTTTTAGGTATGAGCCACTTTATTACGGCCTTTTAGCTAATGCATAAAAAAAAATTAACTTAAATCCGACAAAAATCTGACGTCGCTAAATATGTCGGGGGAAATATCTGTTGCCGCATGCCGGATGCGGATGCTGATGTCGGATTCCGCATGCCGGGGAAAGCTAATGGCCCTGATAGAGTTTTAGTGTAATGTTGTTTTCCTGGTTCTGGGCGCTCAAAAAAACTTATAATGATTCTAAGTGTGTATTCAATCAGTTAATGCTATTCAGTAATTATGACAAACAAGAATGGAAGAGTTTCCCCTTCCAAATAACTTTGTTTAAAACAGATGTGACCGACCTTTTTATAAACAATGAAAACGAGGAGTTTGTTGTTCAAAGTAGAAACTTGTTGCAATGCAATAACTTTTATTTTGTGCAGTCCCTGCACAAAAAGGAATTTATTGCATTGCAACAAGTTTATACGTCGTTGAACAATAAACGCCTCGTTTTCATCATTTGTAAAAAGCTCATATCCCCATTCCCGATTTCTGGATTTAGTCTACAACCGACTTTATCATAGCCTCAAAAATTCCTCTCTTCTTTGCTTTTGATTCAGTTTAAAGACACAATATCACTTAGAGCTTTTGTATGTCAAAGTAGTGGTTGCTATGAAAACCTCACGTGACTATGCTTCGTGAGATAACAATAGTTTAGATATTTTGTGCTGCGGTTAGCAACCAGTTGAAGCTAGTTATCAACCATTTACGATCTACTATCAACCTTTTTGTTTGACTAACTGAGGTAAACTTGTGAACAAATGAGACAAAGAACTCTAACGAGAAATATATATTAACAAGTCTTGAATAGTTATATATAACATAGTTGAAAAGATTTACGAGAAAGAGACTTTCTATATATAACGAAACGCTTTAGCTTACCTTAATATAATGCGTTGTTTTTCGTTGTTAGATATTCTTCACTTAGAAGCAGGGGATACATTGGAGTTAAGACCCCGTCCACATTGTGCAATTACAAACATGGATTTTGACACGAAATATGAACTATTGGATGAATTAGGAAAGTAAGTTATAAATATCTTCATTCTAATTTGTGTAAATACCACGGTATCCTAGTACTTTCGCGTTGAACAGACGTCATGTGTCGGATAGACGTCATGTGTCGGAAGAGATGTTTCTGTCGGAGGAATTTAAAGATAGGCCGCTATGGTATGCTTTTGGTTGGTAATGGATCATAAAGGTTTTATGATAGTCCATATAAAATCATAAGAGGAACATGGCCGTAGACAAACAGATGGTAGCCTAGTACTTATTTCTTAACGACACGCTAACTTTTATTCCCGTTATTAATTCTTTTCTGTATCGACTCAAAATCAAATCCTGTATCAAATATAGCTTAATAATTATAAGCAATTACAACGCCAAAACAAGGATTGGGGCTAAGGATAATTTTCAAAAACTATTTTTGTTATTTTTCCGGGGGTAACTTAACAAGGGCAATTTTTTTTAAAATAAAAAATATTGTTAAAACAGTCTTTTTTGTTGCTAGGCTATCTTTTCAACAATTAACTAGTATTTATGGAAAGAATAAATGAAATATATGAAATTTTTGGAAAATTACATTTTACAGACAAAATTATATTTTACAGACCAGATAGTATTTTTTACAGACCGCAAATTTAGCTCGAATGATGACGTCATAACAGGCACCAATGACGTCACCAACTCAATTTTTTTTATCCCAAAGTGTTTGTATTGAGTTGTTTTAAGTCCACCAGATTATATGCCATATGCGTTAGTGGTTCGCAAATAATAGACCGTTGTCATTTTACAACATTCTACAGCCAAAAAACCTGATTTTATTGATGATGTCAGCAGGTGCCAGCGACATCATCAAGTCAAATTTATTTTTATTGAGTTGTTATATAAGTGTACCAAGTTTCATGTCATAAACGTTAGCGATTCGGGAAACAGTGGCCGCGGGCACTTTATATCCCCACCCCCCCATAGTTTCGTACGAAAAAGAAGCCCACGGTTAATAGGGTTAAGTCTCTAAATCCTTCATCACTTTACTTTACACCACGCCCTGTCACGTGCCTTGTGGTACGTTTATATGCCTCCCGAACTATAGTAGACTAGAGAATATTCCGTTTATGAAAATCAGTTTAAAACTAGACCAGTACTAAAGAATTATGCTTATTACTTTAGAGGTATGTTTGGAGTGGTAAAAAGATGTAAAAATAAAGAAACAGGCGAACAATTTGCTGCAAAAATCGTTCGAAAAACAACAAAATCAAAGAAAGAAGTATCGCGTGAAATAGCCATGATGAATCAATTGCATCATAAAAAACTTGCTCAAATTCACGATGCTTTTGAAACATCCAGACAAATGATCATTGTGATGGAGTACATACCAGGTGAAGAACTATTTGAGAAGGTCATACAAGACGATCGTTGTTTAACAGAGTTGCAGGTGGTGATGTATATGAAACAGATTCTATATGGTGTGCAACATATGCATAAGAAAAGCATTGTACATCTTGATCTTAAGGTGAGTGTGACCATGCTTTATCTTTTTAATCTGCATTTATTGGTGAATATAACAATTGTAAAGGCAATTAAATTAAAAGACCGCATGAGAAATGTTAACTTGGAGCTTTAACACTTAACCACTTGAGAATTTTATAGTGCTTCGAATTTTAGAAGACATTTATAGAATCGGAAGTCATAAGAATAATGCAACCTCATTTTACTTCCCTGGACATACTTCTTTGGACCAATATTGTTCTTCGAGCGGTGACGCTAAAGTTCTATACCTTGCTTCATTTCTTTGACAGTGTCTGCTACGAAAGAACTAATTTCGGAGCCAGCTAAATGTGGGTTTATCTAAGTCAAACGATAAGATTGTATTTGATTGTGTAATCAATTGCGTGATTGTTGAAGCAAATTAACCTTGTTTTAAATTACATAGGATCCTGTCTATATCAATTAAGTAAACACTCACATCTTATTCATATTTATAGCCAGAAAATATCCTTTGTATTCACGGTGGTATTCCTGGATACGAAGAGATCAAGCTCATTGATTTTGGTCTTGCACGAGAAATTAAACCTGGTAGCCAAGAAACAGCACTATGCGGAACACCAGAGTTCGTATGTATGTATTTATTTATAGACCTTTTCCGTATTCCATAATAATGCACATCCATTTGTGACTATGGAAAGGGATAATCCAGCGGGCAAAAACTTGTTCAAAATTTGCAGTAAACACGCTAGAACAACGTCGAACGACTTTGAACAAGTTTTTTCCCACTTGGAATCAGAATCAATTTTTTTCGGAAAACTAAGTTCAAATCGCTGACATGACCATGAATGAACGACGTTCAAATCACTGACATGACCATGAATGAGCGACGTTCAAATCACTGACATGACCATTAATGAACGACGTTCAAATCACTGACATGACCGACATGACCGACATTTTTAGGGTTAAAATGTAATAATCATATTTTTATTTTCGCTCCGGATGTAATAATCATATTTTTATTTTAGCTCCGGAAGTTATCTCATATGATCCAATCTCAATGTCGTCAGATATGTGGTCACTAGGTGTTATTACCTACGTGTTGCTAAGCGGCATGTCACCATTTCTTGGAGATGACGACAATGAGACTTTACAAAATGTGACTGCTGGTGAATACGAATTTGAAGATGAGGATGACTTATTTGATAACGTATCGGATGAAGCTAAATTATTCATTAAGAAATTGCTGCAATTAAATCCAAGGTAAATATCAACGTTTTCGTAACTTTGCTTCTCTCCATTCATTTTATTTATTTGTGTTCTAATCTGTGTTATTTGGCATGTGGGGTAGACTGCAACTACTGATTGAAATTAGCGGAAATTTTCAGACTTTTCCTAACTTCTTATTGGCCAATTAAATATTTTTGTCAGTTTGCATTTGGGTCGCCATAGTAACCAAATTGTTACCAGGTGGTAAGTCATTTTTTTGTTTTGGGAAATTTTTCTCGCGCTTTTGTTCCATATTTCCACTGTAAAAGTCGGATAGTACGATATGCACAAATTATTTAATTTACAGAATCTGAAAACAGACTTTAGTTAAATATCATTTCATAGCAAAACTACTGAGTCAGCAAAAAAAATGTTTATACCAAAATGTTTTTTTTTGTAATGGGTTACGATTGTGTCGAATGTTAAGTCTGTAGCATATCCTCATCAAAAATGACGGGGGAGGGGGTGGAATCCATTCCCTCAGACTTAAAAAAGTCAAAAATACACCAGACCAAATAGGGTTAATGAGGAAAATCTGGAAAGCAAAAAGAAAAAGGAAAAAAAAAAGTTCGTAACAACTCTTGATAAGTGGAATCTTTAAGGGACCATCTCAAAATTTCTCCCAAAACTAACTTTTTTGGTAGAGTTAAATCAACTAAAATCAAAATCTAACAAATATGAATCTGTGCAGAGGTGTGTTAGGTCAATGAGACGCTCCTTGAGGGAACGAAGAGATTTGTAAGATTGTTGGATAATATGTTAAAATAACAGATAGTACCCAAAGACAAATATTGATTGAATCATACATGCACACCAAAACAACAATCATTTATTTTAACTTTAGAAATACGTTAAGAAAAATAGTAAAATAGTAAAAAATCCGCCACTATAATATTTCTGAGATGAGTCTATAGCTTAAATATTGTTCATCATGTACATACATTTCTACTTCCAATGTTATGATTTTATCTTAAATCCCACAATTTTATAAAAATATGGCTGGAATTTCCTTCACTAATTTCAATATAGCTAGTGTATGTGATATTTACATTGAGCTTACGTTCCGCGGCTTCACCAGACCTAAAGATAGATTGATTTGCTATGATTTCATTGAGGAGAATAATTCCTAGCGAAATCCAAAAAAAGGCATTCCATTGGTAGAAAATTGACACCACACCTGCCGAGTGAAAAATCAACCATAACGTTTGAACGTTTAGAATTATCTCAAAATATCATCCAAAAAATAATTTTTTAACAGATTTAAAGAAACAAAATTTGACCACATTCAATAAAAATGAAGCTACAAAGAAGGGTGTTAAATCAATGATCTTGCAATGGATTGGTTTGTTCGGTACGAAGAAACCAATCCCTTGCATTGAACTCAGTAAGATAGTCTTCTGTACGAACAAAAAAAATGCTAGATTCCTTATGGGCAATACGAGAACATGAAATTGGAATTTGAAACTGTAATAAATATAAGATCAATTTCGGAATTTCTTTGAGTTCAAAATTGCATGTAACTATTAAAAACGTTTCTTGTTTACGATGCTACATTTTTTATATCATGTAGGAAAAGAATGACAGTTGAAGATTGTCTTGACCATGAATGGCTAAGTGTAAGTAGCTTGATAGACCTATTTATAAATAATGAAAATGAGGTCGCTCAAAGTAGAAACTTGTTGCAATGCAATAACTTTACAAAAAGGAGGTTATTGCGTTGCAACAAGTTTCTATTTTGAGAAACCAAATACCTCGGTTTATTATTATTTGGGAATAGGAATCGAATACGGTCTTACTATTACCACTTAGTAGATACCTTAAACATTGAAAATTCGAGGAATTTTTTATCACACACGTACTGATGATGCTCAAACAAATGCTACCAGCATAGTGTGAAGGTCTACCGTATACGGTCTGCTACCAGCATAGTGTGAAGGTCTACCGTATACGGTCTGGACAGAACCGTACTTGGTGGTCTTTCACACTGTTCGTAATCAATAACTTGGTTGTAGTGATAATGTTTTACTCTATTGTGGAGTACTGTACGTTTAGTAAGTAAGAACAACACTGGTAAGCTTCGTTAGTGAATCAAATGTAGGAACATTCCTGTAAAGATCAATAGTGATAAAATGTTTATCGTGTAATATTTGTCAATATGCAAAAATAATATTTTACAGCTTATCTTGATATATTGCTACGTAAGTCACAACTTCTACATCCCTTAATTTAAATATGATTGACAACTTGTGTTCTCTTATAGGATTCTGAAAACAAAGAACATATAATAGATACAACTAATCTAAAGAAATATTTAGCCAGAAGAAAATGGAAGGTAAACTTTACGAATTAAATCTTTCCAGTAGACACATAACGTCAGATCAACGTCATAATGACGTCGCAATGGCGTTGTGCGACATCTGGTTCCAGACACGATAGAATCTACCTATAATTATCGATATATACACTGTCTGACAACAAACCACATGAAGCAAAAAAAAAACATACGCAGCAATTACTCGATACGGGTTTGATTAAACTATTAGAAACATTCCCGTCTTCTTCAAACATGTATGCAAAATAAGAGATCCCAATTATCAGATTAGTCTATAAATCATAACACAGAAGCACCAAAAATTTCGATATCTGGCTAACCGTAAAACTCCCATCTAACATTATGATAGCAAAACAATGAGTTAAAGGGTATAATAAAGCGCGTCCCAATTCGCATGTTCTCTGATTAGATTAGCAATCTGACGCCGATTTAATTGAAATTTGGATAACTAAGGCACTTTAAAAATCAGAGACAGACGAACATAAAGGGACTAGTACAATACAATCTATGGAACACTGACAAAATATACCACCATCATATATGATGATCAAACGACGTCCTGGATGTAATTTGACCACTATGCTCTTGTATTCAGCATTCATACGACGTCAGATCATCAAATGTCGAAACATTTGTCAGTGGAACATTGATGTTGTGTGTGTCTGGTGGAAAAATAAGTTTTTTCACATTGTATATTGATTTCAAAAGGCAAAAAAAAATCGTGCGAATGCCAAAAGAAGACATTCCATAGTAGAAATTAACGTCACACAGATGTCGCGGGATATCAATTTCTACCAATGTAATGCCTTCTTTTCGCTTTCGCACAAAATATTTGCGTGGAAGTCCGGCTTAAAGCATTATCTCTTTCGGTGCGCGACGTCTAATCATTTATGAACGTTGCTTTGATGTTGACGTCTTTAAGAAGTTGATTAGGCAATGCATGCCCACTGAGACTATTTAGAGATTGTTTCATTTTCATTTCAGAAAACAATAAACGCTATTAAAGCTGTTGGTCGATTCTCCCTTGGATTATCGTTG
>JAULBZ010005797.1:0-13032 GCA_032360805.1 Neoturris breviconis
AATTTGGCGGTTTTGGGCAAAAACCGCCAAATCCGCCAAATTTTCTTCCCGCCAAAATTTCTTCCCTTAAGGTATAAATATACGAACATAAATATATGTATAGTTTACTATTGAGCACTCTTGGTGATAAGATTATCATAATAATTATATATGTATATATGTAGACTTTATTTTAAAGTTTGAGATTGGTTTGTAACAAAAAGATGAGTAAAAATACATCGTGTTGTAGCCTTTTCAAAAAGCTTTCCAAATATTTGTAGGAGGGATATTGGTCTGTAGTTATTTAAAAGGTTTTTGCCTTCTTTCTTGTGAGCAGGTACAACATTAGCTTTTTTCCAAGAATAGTTGACAAAGAGTGAACAACGCCACATAACTGAATCATTTTAATAGAAATCCCATCCATGTGCTTTGTTTGGATTAAGGTCCTTAATTACTTTTATTTGAAAAAGGTACATTATTAATGCGGTTTTCCGTTTTCATATAGATAAATAAGGTTCGGTTTACATGGTAACTTTTGGTATGTGTTTCGAGAATTAATTTTAGTATTTTCCCCGTGTATAAGGGACGACTATTCTAGTATCCCTACCACACTTTTTGAAGACTTATCTATATGGTATAATCTCTTTTCTTGTGACTATGTCTATACTCACTGTGTTGAAGTTTACATGACGTCACTGTGTAGGAGGAGGGACGAATAATACTAACATCACAGCGACTGAAAAATAATTGTTTTCTACAATGTTTGGAAGTATTTACATAAATAAAAACGTCTTTATACACTTCGAACTGTTTTAATACCCCAATCTGCTCAATATTGCACAGTACCTAAACAGTTGCTAGAAATTTCAATCCCACAAGAGGCTGTTTACATCTTGTTGCTTAGCAACGATATTCGATCGACGCAGTGGTGATTAAAATGTTTTTAATATAATTGAACTAATTTTATAGAGAATATTACTAGAGAAAAGTTCATTATTCCATTTAGTGAGAAACTCGTACCCAGTACTTCTGCTCTTAACTAAAAGAAAATAAGGCAAGAAGGTTTGGGGACAAGCTTTAAACAAATTAAGATATCGTGTAACTAATAAGAAATATCGGAAATCAGGTCGCAAAGCTTGATAAAGCAGTATAATGAACCCTCAATGAAAACTCCAGAAAAGACGGTTAATTGTGGAGCGAAGATTTCAAGTTTGCGATAACATTTTTTTAAAAACAATTCTTGGACAAATTTCAGCATTTATCAATGAAGATGCGACCAAGGGTGAGACAGGGTAAAGGAATACTTCGAAACTTAAACGAAAACTTCGAATATAATAACATAGCACTACTTGAACAACCCGTAGAAAATACGTTTGAACCGAATAGCACGATATTACGAGCAATAAGAAAGTTAGAAAATGATTTGAAAAAAAAGTCAAGAGTCCTACAAAACAGTACTTCCATCCGACTGGAGACGATTCTGCACGCAAATCGATACGGTAATCAAAGTTATAAGATAGATTCGCGAGAATGTTGTAAATGTAGCTCGAATGTCTTAGAATGTCCAAATGTTACACGTGGTACAAATCCATACTGCTATATTCTAGGACCTTTACTTTGCAGGGATTGTTCGATTTTACTTAAATCAAAAGTAGAAGAAGAAGAATATTCACAAGTTGTAGCAAATATGGCAAACATGATAGCATTTAATTCAAACGATAATGAATTAAAAGAGCAAGCTATATTGTCCATATCAAATAAACAATCAATAAAAGATTTCCAAAAACCTTCACGAATGAACCAATTTCGTATGGCAGAACTTGCACCAATGAGAAACGCACCTTTAACTGATCATAGACTAAGAATAAAAGGTCACGAAATACAGGGTAAGTTTTCAACAACATCAATTAAACATAACTTAAAAATAGTATCTAAGCTAAGGACTGATATCGATAATTTAAATGACATTAGAGAAATAAAAGAAGAAGTTGAGAGTACAAAGACAGAACTATCTATGGATGATTATATTGACCATCAGCTTCAAAATATACATGTACCTAAAAACACAGTAGAGAGTACGTCTATAAACGAAACACCAAAAACCCGAAGTAATATAAGAAAAATTAAATTCCATATGCCACGAACTGACCTTGAATGGTTTGAAGATATATCGAAGAAGAGAAAAGAAGAAAATATTGATGCAAAAAATAAAGTCAAAGGTGAAATTGACGTCATAGAGTTAGCAACTAAGTTATCCTTAGTGTATCAACAAAGACATGCATCGGATGAGAAAAGTTTATCAATTGATTATAGTTCGACAACTTCCGTTAGTGACCAATCACCTCCGATGAAATTATTACAAAATAAATTGAAACATATTTCAGTTCCAATGGCTCCGCCATTTGTTGATATTGGTGCTTATCGGGCTATCTCCACCCCTGATGCTGTCAAAATGAAAGATATTTAAAATTGACATTAAGAGAGAAAACCCTACTTCTTTTGTTTAGTTCGGAATTTGTGATCGATACATTAGATTTGCCTACAAATCACTCCTACACAGTGCTTATTATTTGTTCTTATTATAAGCACTGTACTGTACTGATAGCAAGTATAAGTTAATTTCGCTTAATTAATTTTCATTTTTGACTTATGTGACTTATGTGAGGCGGTTGCAATGGTTCAACTTTCAAAACATTTACCTAACAGGTAAAGTAATAGAAGATTACGCAATAATTTGGAGTAAAGATCCCTGAAGTGCTAAATGTATATATTTAGGATGTTGTTCTACGTAAAAATTGCGCTTCCAACGCCATACCAACAACTTTGGTCATCCAACGTTTATTTTGATCTATCCCACAGTTGAAATATAACATCCATAGCCTACGAAGCTATATAACTGTCGGATAACACTTGTGGAGGAGTGTTACTCAAAGACACTCCTCGACAGTTGACATCCGGCAGTTATATTTATTTACCTTAGTAAAATTTTGGCGATCTCGCGAAATTAAATACCCGAAAAAAATCTTAAAACTGCTCATTCGCGAAGATAATTAACCGCGAAAAACCCTGAAATTGCTTATTCCCGAAGAAAAATACCCGCATAAAAAAAAAAATTCACCGTGCGCGTTCACAAAGATGTGCACAGAGGTTTTTAGGGGAATAATAAAGTTGTTATTTTTGAAGCTTTTTATGAATATTTTCAATCAATCTAACACGATTCGGACTTCCTTGTCATTAGTTTTCTGATTTTTCATGGAAAAGATGAACATCTTTAGATTTTTTGCGTTTCAAATGGAAGACGAAGCGTGATTTGTGTATTTTTAGTTATCATCTTGCCTATCCAAAAAGCAAGCAACAAAAAATGATGAGAAAATGCGAGAGAAAAACAAATGGAACTTTCGCGAATGAGCGATTTGAAAAATTTCGCGACTAACAAATTGTTTTTTTTTGCGAGATAAACGTTTGCGAATTTGCCTAAAATTCGCGAAAGTTTTTCTCGCAAAAGTTTCTCCGGTAAAAGTAATAAGAAATTAAATACCTGCAAAAAATCATTAAAGTGCGCATTCGCGAAAATAAATACCCGCGAAAATGTCTACCTTAAGGTAACTTAGCCATCCTGAGGGACTTAAGGGGGAAAAGATAAAAAATTTCACTCGCGAATAAATCCTTGTTTTTACAATAGATTTACATCATAAGGCAACCTCAATCCAGGGCACCTTCTCTTTTTTTAAAATGCGAGGCAAAACAGTTTGTTGTAAAGCGAGAAAAAGCCCTGGCATCAAGGTTGTTCATAAATTAGTTCAAATTGAACCCAAACCTTAAATATATAAATATAATCCCCACCAGTGGGCAAAAACTTTTGTTTTCAACTTGTCTAACTCGCCCACTGTCTCGGTAGTACAAGCGTGCGTTTGAGAAGAGATTAAAGTAAAGTAAGAAAAAAATGGAATCAAAACTATACGTTTAAGAGGGAATCAATGAGTGTGGAGTAGTGAGTTCTATTTCGAACATTAATTGCAGCCATTGTGATTTTACCTTCCTTTAAACGTACCGAAGTCAAAATACAATTTAGAAACGATCCATACTAATGTAGTACAGTGTTTGAAATAACAACAAATAATCACTGTGTTTTTGATCATTGCTTTAGCCTGAAGCAATGTTTAAAAATCCTTCCTCCAGAGTGATTATTTGCTCTTATTTCAAACACTGTAGTGCAGAGGAGTATCTTGAGTTCTAAATGACAATTTCGTTGAATATATACGGTAAATAATCACTGTAGAGAAGGAATATTTGAGCAAAGCTTCGGGTTTTCTAATCTGAAGCCATGCTTAAAAACCACTTCTGCACAGTGCTTATTTGCTCTTACTTCGACTGCGGGACTGAGCTACATATCATGAAGAATATTAAGGCCCGACCTAAAGTTCTTATATAAAAAAGTATCAATGGAGAAGAGTGTTTAACGAATCTGCAGCTGATTTGTTTATTTGGTGCAAGAATATTGAGTCTTTATTATTGATATTGCTATCGTTAATTTTAACCTTCGTCTTAGATATTATGGCAATAACTTGTAGAATCACTGTGAAGGAGGGAAGATCATATTTGGATCACTGAGAACAACAGTATGGAAGTACATATAAAAATAATAATCGTGCAGTGTGAGAAAACTTGTGTGAGAAAATACCTAAAAATCAATATAAGCATACATAGCATTGGTGAGATGTGTAACAACACTGGTAAAATAAACATCGAAAATCACTAAAAAACTCGACGTTCGGTAGTTAAATATCATTGAAAGAACAATAGTTGACCCTCACTATTTAAGCTAATTTTGATCCCTGAAATTATGGGAATAAATAAATAAATAAGAAACAATTAAAAAATATTAGTATATAAGTTGCCATGTCAACCAGATCAAATCAATTACAAGATGATTAGTACGTAACTGGGATCACTGTGGAGGAGGAAGATTCTAGCATAGCTTCATTTATTGTGGCCTGAAGTTATGCTTAAATATCACTCCTCCACAATGATTATTTGCTCTTTTTGTGAACACTACCATAAACTTCCCTGCAAAAATTAATTGGTACTTTCTAGTAACCATCCTTCTTATTCGCTGTTGTTCTATTTTATAAGTAGGTTTGCAGGTTACCAGGAATAATGAAATAGTAATGAAATATAAATTAGACATATACATAACATGCATCAGTGAAACATTCCATTGCAGAAGATTAAAATACATAAAACAATTCAATATCAAATCAAAAATATTTTTTACAGGCAATACTGTATATTATTTGCTAAAAACTCCCCTTTGAAAAAAATACTTCCCCTCCTCTCCAACATAAAAAAAATATATCACCCGCTTTAGTTGACTAATTCAGACTAAATGATCAAATATGCCGAAACAGTTGAATGTTGAATCATTGATCTGGCAATTTACTGTGATGGGTTCTTCAAAAAAGAGACATACAATGGAACCTCTCTAATTCGAACCTCTTTATTTCAAATATACAAATCCTTTCCTGATAGAAGCTCTGTAACAAAACCTCTCTAACTCAAGCCAAATAAAACAATCCTTGCCTGATAGAAGCTCTGTTACAAAACCTCTCTAATTCAAAACCTCTCTAATTTGAAGAAATCTACTGGTCCCGTGGGACTTCGAATTAAAGAGGTTCCAGTGTATTTCTCTTTTTCGAAGAACCCATCACAGTAAATAGTTTAAAACCGTTTTTATGTAAGGAGAGCTATTTGCTATTTGATGAAAAGTAAAAATTTTAATATTTAATAATTTTATGCCACATAGCAATCGGTTTTCTAGGGTGATTCATCATCTCTGTCCAATGCTTTAAAGATGTGCCAGCTGTACGATAACCTATGATTACTTGTCCGATAGCTTCATTCGGTAAAATACGATCAAAATCAACAACAGTCAAAATAAAGGAAATTTCTCTGATTTTATCAATAGGCACATCAAATTCGAAACTTTCATTCCACACAGGATTTAATGCTCTTCTTTTAATCGAGCTTTTCTTTTTGTCAATTCGTTTTCCAGAATATACCAGGTAGATTTTTACATAAGGATCTGAAATAGAAATTGATGAAATAACTCTCCACTATACTCCTCCACAGGTGATCTCCAACAATTATTTTGAGGCTTGAGAAACAGTCAAGTTAATTCACTAATATTTTTTTTAGCAAATCTAGAAAGCCTGAAGCTATGCTCAAACATCATTCCTTAACAGTAATTAATGTGTTCTTGTTCCAAGCACACTCATATATCACTCATTCAATGATCTGTAATCAGATAAAAGCTAGAATGAATTATCACAGCTTTTAAGCTGTCTTATGGAGATCTCGAAATATTAATAATAAAATAATCAGGAATAAGAACAAAGCTGTGTGGGTTATTGTAACAATCATTCTTATTTCGAACAATAATTTGGTAAGATATAAGGAATAGATTAATAACAAAGTAATGGAACAGTGACAATAATTGACTTTGCAGTGGTTGGAATAGAAACAAATAAACACTACGGAGGAAGGACTGTTTTGCACTCTTCTCCACACTTACCACAACTTCCAGTAATATCCATGACTTTTAAGTTTGTACATTTCATAACAACAATATTTATACAGCTAGACGTTGGATTGTAACACATTGTAATCAATAAATCGCCAAGGTAATCCTAAACAAGTCAAACAACAATATATATACACGCAAAAATAATTTTACTCCTCTCCTGGCATGCAAAAAACATAGAATTGACATCAGAAAACAACAGAAAACTTCAGGAGGGGGTTTACTAATGCATTATATGTATATCCTTGTTTTAGCACTCCAGGTGCTTAGTTTTGGGAGGGGTGCTTCATCCAGGGAGGCCTATTTGAGAGGGGTGGGTGGAGCTTATTTAAAAATGTAGAAAAAAATTGAGGGGTGCTTTTAATTGAACTAGAGCAAAATTGAAAAGAAATTATAAGATATATTTTTGCTGTTTTTACTGTATTTTCTCTTTTTATTTTTCAATTTATTTTTTTTCTTTTCAAGGGGGTGCTAACCTGAGGGGATGGGTGCATACTCAAGGGGGGGCACTTATTTTAAAATAATCTTCTTAGGGGGCGCTAATATGAGGGGGGGGGGCTAAAACAAGGACATTAGGTATGTACTAAAAGAATGAGATTACTAAAAATAAAAATTATAAATAATTTTAATGGAATATTTTAACAGATAATCAATAAAGAGTGTGGACCTAATTATGAGATATGAATCTAAACTTGTGGGCCTAATTATGTATCATAATGGTTCATGATAAGAGATAATCATTTTATTTTTTACATGTTATATAAATATTCAAAACCTGTGGTTGAAGAACAAATAATCACGGAGTGCTTAAGATTTTAGTTGAAAATTAATTTGAAAATGGCCCCAAATCTTAATCACAAATTAACTATTACAAAAATCTCTGTGGAAGATTATCAGTGGTCAAGAGTAAATAATCACTATTGTGGGATCCAGATTTTTAATACCCTTCATTGTTAGTTTCTGATTTGCACTTGCGATCTAAGTGTAGTAATTATCACCAAAAGTTCTATCTTTGTCATCTTTTTAAAGATGGTAGACAAAATAAGCCAGATTATTTGCAGCGTTTAAAACTTGCTTCACCTCCACCGCAATTATTTGCTCTCATTTTAAGATAATAATTTTAAAATCTTTTTTTTTATTAATTACAATTTTTAATAGTTTTTTTTTATTTATCAGAACAAGCCTGGAAATAAGTTATATAAGTCAACTGTGGAGGATTGTGTCTTTGGTATAATTTTCAGCTGCAAAGATATTCAACAGTAATTTTCAGGCTTGTAAAATACACGAATTATTTACTATTTATATATTATTTAGCAATGACCAACCACCATCATAGCTTGGACTCCTTTATATTTTCAAAATAAAAGTTAGAATACAATAAGAGCCGAAACATATTATCAGAAAATATTTTAATATTTTCATTTGAAAATAAACTTTTAAAACTATATTCAGATTATAAGTTTTTAAAATCATATTTTAAACTGTTACTAAGAGATAACAAATATATATTTCCATCTAATTTGAGAGGTGATATATTTTCACCAAAATATAAGAAAATCTAAAAGTAATATTAACAGAAAAACACTTTAACATCAGACACTAATTATAAAAAACTGTGTCTTTTTCATTGTTTAGGTCAATACTCTTACTTAAGAACATGCAGGTGCTAGAGAATTATTGTATATATGCTTTTTTCGTTTAGAAAATAATGAAATACATAAACTTCAGTCTTGAATTACTATTTCCTATCTACAAATATAAGACCTTACTAAACATTAAATTGCATAATACTCGCCCCAGTGTTCATTTTCACAAAAATATTTAATTTTTGATTTTTTTTTGTTGTTTATTGTAGCATGCTCAGATTTACCAAAAGACAATTTCACTAGACATGTCCCAACTTTATTATCATTCTGTCTATATGGTAATTCCTCACTAGGTCTTACATCACTCATAATGAAGTACATATATATGTGGAGAAAAAAAGTTAAATGGAAACATCTGACATTATCCAGAGACAAGATACAAATTTATTTATGTTGCACGTTCAGATTTACTATATAAAGATAAAAAATAGTGTGGCGATGAATGATATATATCATACTATTTTTATACCATAATGACATGTATGAAATTATGTAATTTAAAAAAACGGTTTCCTTATAAATATTGTTCCTAATTTTATGTCTAGACTCATACATCACTTGCAAAAAAATATGCTATTTTGTTTCGTTATATATATGTTATATTTGATATTATTCCAATATCGAATATTAATTTATCTTGAGTGAACAAAATTTAATATCCACATATGAAATATCTGCTTATACATTAGAAAAAAAATCAATAATGAATACAGGCCTCTGAATTCACGTTGTCATTCCCCTGATAAGGAGCATCTTTGGATAGGCTGCAAGTTAGTCTCCGAAGATGCTCCTCCACAGGGGAATGCAGATGTGAATTCAGAGGCCTGATTTACAATAACATTTTGAAAGTGAAGTCAACTGTGCAATCAAACAAATCGCTATATTATTATTAGAATATAAACCTATATATAATTGTAAAAGACAACAATTTTTTAATTCACTTGCGGAGAAGTGGTCTTGAAAACATTCCTCCACAGGTGACATCTAACGATTATTTTCAGGTTTGATTGATACAAAGAAACTAAACGATAAATAAAACAAGTTCAATGAGAAGACCTGTTTCTCTGTCTTGCCTTTATATAAATACAATACTTACAGCAGATCTTTTACAAGGATTCAATTTCTTTACAAAAGGTACAGGCTCTGCTTGTAGATGTACATCAGCCAAGGAAAGTTCAATTTCTCCAATAGGATCATTCCGTGAAAACCTATCATAATCTAATACTTGTAAATATAAAGTCCTTTGTATCAATTTTTGATGAGGAAATCCCTCAAAAGTAAATACTTCATTCCAAACTGGATTTAATTTTTTCCGTTTGACTCGAGTTTCTAACTTGTTCTTTTTATCAGGTAGCAGTAGTACTTTAACAAATGGGTCACTAGTACCAGATAAATCTTTTGCTGGCAAATTAACTGCTTTTTGTATTGTTAATTTTAAAACTAAGTCATATACATCGTAACTAACACTGAAATATATGGAACCTAGATCTTCGCCACGATCAGTCGGTGTTTCAGGTTCAGCTGGTATGGAACTCCATGATGATACTAATGAGTCATAAGATGAAGACAAATCTTTATTTTTAGGTTGCACATTCATGCTTTCAAATGAAGTATTACCTGGAGGACTTCCAAATTTCAAAGTCTTGCGTCCCCAGCCAGGTGAAGGAACCTGTTTAGGTTTATCATTGGGTATACCCAATGATGTTGCTGCCCTATTTCGATTTGCATCACTGCCAAGAAATGGAAAGTTATCAGTGGATTTTTTCAGTAATGATGATCTTGAGCCATCAGATGCTTTATCAAAACTGGTATGGCTACCACCATCTTCCTCATCATAGTCATCTTCATCACTAGAGCGTCTCTTAGATTTTTTCTTAAAACACCATGCACATAGTATTACAAATGCAAACAATGCAACAAAGCTGCTTCCAATAAACACTACTGTATGTTCATAGCCTGTCACTATAAAACAATATTTTAATAGTTATTAAAGGACTTTGCATAGCCAAAAATAAGTAACCTGAACCCTATATAGGTACAAACAAACATATATCTATTGAAGGGGTACAGTATGTGGTATCATATGTATATCAAATACTATATTCCAAAACATATCTTGGGCAGCTGTATAGAAGATTACAAAGAATGTAACAAACATTGCAATTAATTTCTGCGCTATATAGAGATAAAATATATATATATATATTTTATTTGAGTCGTTACAAGTCAGAAGCAGATTATCTAATTATAACTAGCTATACATACGGTGAAAATAAATACTACTGTTGGAAAGAGATCATATAACTAAGATGGCCACCCGTAAAGCACAATAAATGACGACACAGGGCGCACAAGACAACACACCAGATATATAGGAAATAATAAATTACTAAACATTTTGAGGTCTGTTTTAAGGTCCTTTTAAGGTCTCTGAATTCTGTTAAATTGTTATGTTGGGAAAAAGTAGAGCCGCGTAACCATTAATATTTTATTAAAGATTTTGAAGGGGATATTCTAGCCAAAAATAAAGTTAACAATATTTTAAAAAGCGACATCTCATCCCTGGCCAACACACTCTAGCATTGCTAAGGCACCTCTAGACACTCCGTGTGCGGTGGGTGTGTGGATGAAACTGCAGCAGGGTTTTACCAATAAAAATGATGCTAAAGATAATATTAATACTTACCCTTATGCACATCTTGTAAAACCATATTTCATATGTAATTATTTGTTAACATCCTATTCTATATTCTTATATCTACCATATGTCCATTTATATTTTAACGCTTTTTTTTCTTTTATTCAAAAACTCCAAAACAACTCCGTCATATATCTTTACAATTTCAATATAACTCATTAAGGAGAGAACTAACAGCGCACATTATTTATTTATACATAAAAATCGTATTTCTGCAAACCTTTCGTCGGTCTCTCATTCAAAAGAAAATAATATTTAAAAATACACATAAAAACAACTTTTCTGAATGGCAGCCATCTTTTCCTCGAAAAGGATGTAAATGATTACCAACTTGCACGAATTAAAATAAAATAAATCACAGTCACTTCAGGGGGGTAAAATAATTTTAATCTACTTGAAATAACGTTAATAATTGCCTTAAAATAGCTTATATAACATAAATATGAATAAAATATTTTTGAAATAAAATTTAAAAAGAAATTCTCATAAATATAGCTCAAAACAATGACAAATAATAATAGTTCCTTTGTTATTCTTGCCCCGTTTTACGCGATGCAAGTTCTCTGTTGTTGGGCTTTTCCAGGATTGTTTTCTAAGAAATCAGGTAATAATTAAGCTCCAAGGCGGAGCGTTATTTGTTTTCATTTTTTTCACGTGAACAGCAGAAATCGAACGAAAATGGCTGCCGATCTGGAGCAAAGAAATCCTGGAGTACCATATGATTCTTCATGGTTTAGCGACATTAAGATTAATTTTCCTGGTGTAAAGTCCAGAGCTGATACCATAGGGAAGAGAAGATCTATCAAGAAAGAATGGCAAGCTGCTTGGCTTTTAAGGGCTATTTCTTGCACTGATTTAACCACCTTATCAGGTATTTTTACGGTGTTTTTTAGGTTTTTCAAGTTTATGGTATTTTTTAGGTTTTTATATTACAACAAATTCACCAATCAATTTTTACGATTTTTAGCCCACCAAACAAAGTTTGGATGGGCTATTGCTATCACTTTTTGGCGGTGGCAGTGACCACATGTATGTTTCAGACGTCGCCAACTCTCCTGGCGAGAGTCTCCCGATAATTTGCTCTTTTAAAGTCTGCCTCCCGATTTTTATTAAAGGGATTCTTGGGTAATTTTTTTTTTTTTTGATATGTTATAAAGGATAAAAAATTGCTTAACAAGTCTTTTTAAATTTTTTAAAAATCTCGTTCTCAGGATGTTTCAATTTTAAGAAATTGAAACTTACTTTTGATATCACTTCTTTGACATCACCAATTATGATGTCATAATCATAAATTATGATGTCATAAGGTGGTTTGAAAAAAAGCTGACACAAACTTTCTTTTATAACTTGTGATTAAATGATTTTTAAAAAAAGGAAATTTTATATGCGAACAGCTTAAAACTATTTGAGTTATGTATGTAATTACTGTATGACGGCATCAGATTTTTAAAAGTGCAGCCCAAGCGTAGTTGATGCAATAATTTACACTAATTTAAGTTTACATTGTACCAACAAAATCTCTCGATTTTGACTTTGTAAATGTTGGCATGTCTGATAGATATTTTTATTTATCAATAGTATAGTTACAAAAGAAAAATAATAAGAAAAAATAAATAAAGTTAAATGCTACTACTGAAGGGAGGACCATACCTAATAGCATAAACTAAGGCAAAGGGTAGAATACAGAACAACAACACATGTATGGTATTTGGTATTCCTACTGCTGAAATACTATCTCTTGTCAAAGCTGAAATATCAGGACCACTATCAGAGATTATTAATCTATCTTTTACTACTGGCATTTTTCCATCCAACCTAAAGAATTCAATCCATTAGGCAGAGTTAAAATAAATATTATATTATATTATATATAATTGTGCTGGTAGATTCAGTGACTCTTGTGGGCGGAATTATATGAGGTAATAAATTTAACTTGGAGGTAATATCAACATAATCAGAAACTTCTTTGACACCAATTCAGACATTAGAAGGTCAATATTAAAATCTCCAAGGAGAAATATTGACTTATTTTCAGAAGACACTTTTTCAAGGAGGGGCATTAAAAAATGGTTATTGAACTCATCAACAGACATCGAAGGATGTCTATAGATGCATCCAACAATCATGTT
>JAULBZ010005798.1:0-13031 GCA_032360805.1 Neoturris breviconis
CAAAATAACGTTAGAACAACGTTCAAAGAACGTCGTTCTAACGTTATTTTGCTGACTTTGAACAGGTTTTTGCCGGCTGGGATATGTAGTTGGTTAATTTTATTTCAAACTTCTCAGATAATGCTTCTACAATTCGCGTCTCAATCCAACAACAACAAAAACAATACAGTTATATCTGATCTAAGGTTAAAATATAAGTTGTGATTATATGTACCAAGCCAGCCCAGTAAATGAGCTGGTCCGTTCGGAGCTAGGCCGGCTGGCTCGCTAAACGGGATGGCTCGTCGTTATGTACTTTTTTATATTCTTGCTTTTCAACCGGGCCAGCACGGTATTTTATCAATTGCAACACATCCCAATGGGCAACAACTGGTTTAAAGTCAGCAGTAAAGACGCTAGAACAACATCATACGATGTTGCTCTTGTGTGTTTACTGCGGACTTTGAACAAGTAGAATAACGTCAGCTGAGTAAAGGCCTAATTATATGGAGACAAGCTTTTTTAAATATAATTGCGAACAAAAAGTCATCCCCGGAAACGGGCCAGCTCGCCTGCACATAATCAGGCCCTAAGTCTGAAGTTAAGTTCAAACATCACTCCACCACAGTGATTCTTCTTTTGCGCTATCTGCAAAAAAATCGACTAAAGTACTAAGGAATCAGACAACGCGTAGGCTGCTAAAAATGGTACTCAAGTGTTCGAAATAATAGCAAATAATCACTGTGGATAAGGGATTTTTGAGCATAGCTTCAGGCTATTAAGCCTGAAGCTATAGTTAAAAATCACTCTTCCACAATGATTATTTGTTGTTTCGAATTTTGGTACTACATTAACAAGCACAGAGTTAAAGACTAGTGAAAAAATCTCGAATATTTCTGTATAACCGTAAGACATGAAATAATTGCTGGTCATCAGTGTGGAGGAGAGATTCTGAAAAATCTCTCCTCCACACTGATAACCAGAAGTTATTTCAACCCCGTATTGTCACACAATACATTAAATAGTTGGTATACCCCAGTGGACAAACACTTGTTCAAAGTCCGCAATAAAGGTTCTAACGTCTTTACTGCGAACTATGAACAGGTTTTTGCCCAGTGGGACGGGACTGTAGCTATTGAGTAATCTTTTACGCTTAACGATATGGATTTTTTTCAGGGCAATTAATACACGTCAGTATTCTTAGAAACAGCGAAACCCTTCGCTCTTTATAGCAATAACATAAGGTTTTTAGCATGTTCACAGTGTAGAAGTTATATTCGTCCCCACCTCCTAAAGGACCTGAATGATTCTTGCATGGGTAAAGTAATGCTTCATTCGAAAAGCGTGCGATATTACACACGATAATAACACGATCTTCATTTTTTATCATTTTTTAGCGCTTCATCATCGGGTCATTTATTAAATCAATGTTTCCTTGCTCTTTATCTTGGTGGATATCATATCAACTAGAACATCCGAATATTTATCAAGCAAAGAAAACATTTCTGCAGTTGATCCTCCATTTGTTGTTGCAGTGGCTACGGATAATGTCTTTCGTAATTCCTTAAACAAATCTGACTCAATATATTCATTGTTTTGACTAGCTACATCAACTACCGTATCGATTGTGTTTCTTTGTTCATACATATTGTTCTCTATAGCTGAATAGGTCCGAGATATTAATGCGAGTAGATGTTTTTGATCTTCGCTTGGTGGTTGGTTGAGTATCTAAAGGACAAAACAAAAGAGAGGGTATTTTTAATGATCATGTGATTGACGAAGAAAGCAATCAATTACACGTCTGTTGGTCCAAGAAAGCATTCATTTATCAGAGACTAAAATAACTACCGGTCATCACTGTGGAGGAGAGGTTTTCCAGAATATTTTCAGCAAACATGTTATAAAAGATCTGCACCCTTAATAAAAATATTATGGTTAGACAAAACTGTTGTTTAATTCAACATCCTGAGAAAAGACCCAGCCGGAAAAAACCTGTTCAAAGTCAGAAAAATACTCCTTCACATTAATTACTTGCTATACTTTGGGCACAAAGTACAAGAAGTACCAGAATACAAGAACATAATACATCAGGTCCTTAATATATACATATATACACTACTCTTCCACAGCGCTCATTTGCTCTTATTGCGACGGATACTACAGGAATGGTTTCTCCCTATACTAAATACATTAATGGGCAAAAACTTGTTTAAAGTCAAGATTAAACAACGTTTGGGAGCTCTCTTATACACAAATTATATTTCGACTTATTTTATAAAACCCAAGTTGTTTATTTATGTTGATTTAACCCATTAGGCCAAAACTTTCCTTGTTCAAAGTTGGCAGCAAAGACGCTAGAACAACGTTGAAAACGCGTTTCTAGCGTCTTTACTGCGGACTTTGAACATTTCTTTGCGTACAGGGAAAGCTGCATAGCGTCTACCAAGAAAGGTGTTACGTTAACGAAGAAACCAATCAATTACAAGATTGTTGATTCTCACAAACGATCGTAAGAAAACATAAATAACAACCTTAGTTTGCAGTTGAGCAGCATCACTATATGATTGAACCAAGTTGCGCATCACACTTTGGCAATCATCCCAAGTTACTAAAAATAAAACATGAGTTTCATTGCTACGAAAACAGAGGTTGCTTTTGTTATGTTTTTGTACAAAATATCCTCCACCTACTTAGGGAGCAAAAACTTGTTCAAAGTCCGCAGTAAAGGTGCTAGAACAACGTTAAAACGTTTATTTTCAACGTTGTTCTAGCGTCTTTACTGCTGACTTTGAACATGTTTTTACCCACTATGTAAATATCAGATTTTAGGCAAAGATTTAGGGAGTGTTAAGTCAATAAATATGAAATCGTTTGACTTTTTATTCAGGAAGAAATTACTTCCGCAGATATTTTACGATTATATTAAGTCTTGGCCACAAGTTTATATCAAATGTTTATTTTTCTAAATACAACGGTGATTTATTATTTATTTTTTGGATGACGTATAAGCATACGTAAATTAAACAGCAATCAATCAATCAATCAATCAATCAATCAATCAATCAATCAATCAATCAATCAATCAATCAATCAATCAGTTTTTCAGATTGTGGTCGAAATAGTAGCATGTAATCACTGTAGGAGAGTTACTTATTCTATTATTTCGAACATTTCTCGATTTTCAGACTTGGTTCCACCAAATCCCTTTGGTACCCGAAATTAAGTAGAACTGTTTTAAACTAGCTTTAAAATACTTTGATAACGAACTACGATTAGAATATTAAGTTTGCCTTTATTTGCCTTTCGCTTCGTAGAAATCAACCTTTACGAAAATAAAATCAAAGTTACGGTGTTGAAAGTAGCCCGCCTGACAGAACGAAAGTTAAACCTAACATATGGTAAAGATTCACATACATCATACATCATAGCATTATGTATACTATATAAGATTGTTATAATGTTCCTATACTATCATGGAGATGTCTTTAACTAATACTTATAAAATAGATAATATGCTATAACCATATGTATATAAGCATGTATATATAGGTTATATATATATAGGCTTTATTTATATAGGCTATATGTACGTTATGATATATGCATAAGCTATATACATAGGCAATGCAAAATACATAGGTTATATATATGCCTAGAAATAAAAATATTACTTGTCGAAAACAAGAATAAGAGTCTTTTTAAAAATAAAACATAATAATGTTTCAAAACACATCGTTTTTTTGCAAACATTAAAAGATATGTTATAACATAAAGATTGGCTTCTGTTAGCTTAATGTTGAAAATATAATGATTTTTATTAGTTTTCAATAAAATTCAATCCGTTAAAAGTTTTTAAAAAAAGAAACCTAGAAAATGGAACAATGCAATAGAAATATATTTTCTTTGAATGAATACTATTAAAAAATCTTCCTCTGTTTTATTGTCAATTATTATTTGTAATTAACAATGTTATAAAAATCATTAACTTACTCATGATGTAGTAATTATGTTTTACGACCCTTAAGTGCATATAATAATATTTTTTGAAAAATTGAAGAAGGAAGATTACCAAAAATAAAATTGGAGAATCCAATTCCAAAAATTCTAAATTATTTGGAAAAAAAATCTCTTATCATTGATTTGTTTTTTATTACTACAAAAATTGAGGAAGAACCTTCCCCAAAATACAAAATGGATGCCAAATATAATTCATGGTAAGTCTCATAGATAATATTTTAA
This sequence comes from Neoturris breviconis, assembly GCA_032360805.1. NCBI lineage: Eukaryota > Metazoa > Cnidaria > Hydrozoa > Anthoathecata > Pandeidae > Neoturris > Neoturris breviconis. The sequence continues at coordinate 4,219 of JAULBZ010005798.1, forward strand.
ATGTTTTTAACTGTGACTGCGGTCAAACCCTTATAAATATGAAAAGAAGTCAACTATTTAACTTTTGAGTATAACTTTTAATCAAATGCCGTCAAAGTCTTATTGAAATTAAAATATGACTGTGGTCAAAGTCTCATAGCAAATGAAAAAAAGCAAAAAAAAAGCAGCAACTTAACTTCTCGGTATAACCTTTTGGTGAATATTGTCGAGAATTATTAAATTTTCAAAAAAGTCTCTTCTTGGACTAAAGACCTGAGTGTACTAAATCGAAAATCTTTTGGCCAGTCCTTACAAAATATCGCCTCAAATGCCAGGACCAATTTCAAAATGCAGCACTTCAGGAACATGGTTTACCACAAATTGATAATGGATAATGTCTGACGGTTATATTCAGGCTTGTACTAGCCTACGTGAATAGATGTATCTTGGCCTATGCACAAATGTCACATTTTCAGTTTATAAAAATCTAAGGATTTTCAGTACTACACCGCATGTGCACTGGCATTCACACAAATACCGATAAAAACCAAAGAGATCGGCAAAGCTGATTGGTTCAATTCTTTAGGTTTTTGTGGACCAAGAGAGAAGCGAGACTCATAATGAAAAATATAACATTCATGCATAGACCGAGCTAAAGAAACGAAATTCTATATCGTAAGCTAGCTTGTACCTGCACCATTGGTAAGAATGTGCGTCTTATCATTCGAAGTTTCCTCAGTAGCAGTAAGTATCTCCTAAAATTAAAGAGTAAATATAAATTGAGAGTCAAACTAGTAGGGGCGTTTTATCTCTCCTAATACGCACTGCAACACTTTTATGCCTTGTTATTAGCCTACTATAGTGCGCAATTTTCTTTTCTTCAAAATTTTTAAAGTTAGCTTCAGTCGAAACTACTATTTCTGTAAAATAGACTTAATTATTTGACACTTATTAAACCATGCTTAGTCTTTTACTATCAGAATGAATGAAATAACCGAATATCTATAGTGTTATATAGGGTGCCAAAGGTATCAAAATTACTAAAAAACGTTATTAGTGAAAAAACAATTGTAGAGGAGAGCAATAAGAAAGTTACCTACAACATAATTATTGATGAATATAAGAAAAAATAAGTAAAATAATTGTATTTATACATAAATTGTATAAAAGTAGAACGGTAAAGAATACCTCTGTGAAGGAGAGTACTTCTGAAATTACCTATATTATTGACTAATTATACCAACGTACTATTGGATTGTCTAAAAAATTACATTCGAAATAAAATAATAATGCAAAACATTGTTTTGACAAGTACGTTTTACTGTTACTTGAAATATTAAAAATCCATACCTGTGGAGGAGAGCTCTTATGAAATTAAATTCTGTAACAATTATGCATAGATACCTAATATGACATGGAATGAACAATGTTGAAACGAAAAATCATTCAATAAAAGCTTATATCGACAGAAAAAGTATATATGTAAAAAAAATCGAAAATTTGCTATACACCCCTCTGGAGGAGAGCACTGAAAGCGCACCATCTGCATAATATTTTCAATTGTCATTACACCAAAATGCTCCAAAAAAAAGAAGTTCGTTCGATTTGTTGTTCAGGAAATATGGTCAAAAGTTCAACATTAAAACGAAATACATCAAGGAGGAAAATAAACTCCAATGGTCGTAATAAGGGTAAATAAACACCGTAGAGGAGTGATATTTGAGCAGACTCAGGTTAGAAAGCCTGATGCTATGCTCTAAACATCCCTCCTCCAAAATGATCATTACTCTTAAATGAAACTTACAGTTTGACCATCAACATCTCGTTCCGGTGGTGAGCCTTGAACAATACTTCCATTTGCACTAACCAAGCCAGCTTCATACAGAAGTATTAAACGTTTACTTCTACCAGCCTCGATATCATGTTCGCTACTATGGTTACTATATGCATCATCATGTTCATTTTCCAATGCTTGCATAGTTAATGCTTTCACATTGGAATTAATTTCGACTGCCACTCGATTAACTCGTTCTGCCTCAGTTTCATGCGATACAAAGTTATGATTATCCTCGATTACATTTACTTTCTCATCAATATCAATTTCACGCACGATAGTACGAGTTGGTGGCTCAACAGAACGTAATCGGTTTGAACTATCTACTGAAGATATAATTTGGTTCACTGGATTTGCTTGCAATTTATTAATCACATCGCGGTCATCAGTTTCTGTGTCTGAATGATAATGGGGTGGTTTAAAAGGTTCAAAATGGCTACAAAAATCATTAGGTGTAATAGATTCGATAACCATTGATTTCGGTCGACTGCGATTTTTATTTCCAGACTTTCTAAGAACAACATCATTCGAGGGTTTCTTAAAAGGAGGGCTATCCGCTGAATGTTTTCTTGACTTAGTTGTTTTACTGGGTGAATCTGTATCTAATGATAGTCTTCTGGTTGTTTTAGGGGAACCAACAATCTTTGGTGATCCAGGCGCCATTGGTGACCCAACAGGACTAAGAACTGGACCGCCACGAGTCCAGGCATTACTAGTAGAAGTAGAACGTCTTTTAAACTTATCATCATCTCGTCGAGGAGGGTTTTTATTTAAAGGAGTGCTACTCCTACGTGGGTCATAATTTATCAAGTCTTGTGCTGAATTTAAAGATGGACTTGTTGGTATGTCATTCGTAAATTGACTGTTTCGTAGATCATCTAAATCTTGTCCTAGTTGCTGACCAAAAGAAAGATTCATACAACTTTTACTGGTCGTTTTATTCTTCTTTAAGTTTGATGCGCTTTTCGTCTGTTCAAAAAAGAAAGGTGTCAGTGCTCGAAATACGAGCAAATAATCACTGTAGAGAAGTTATTTTTTAGCATAGCTTCAGGTTTTCTAACCCGAAACTATGCTCAAAAATCACTCCTCCACAGTGATTATTTCACTGTTATATCAAACACTCGTGTTTCGTCATTATGTGATGTCATAGAACTTGTAACGCTCGAAGTAAGAACAATAATATTCACTGAAGTTATGCTCAAAAATCCCTCCTTCACAGTGATTATTTGTTCTTGGTTGCAGTCTCAGTACTAATGGAAGAAACGTAAAAAAAAACATTAGTGGAATTACTACAATGCAGGTTGGTCAAAATAGATTGATTACCAAGCCTAAATATAACTGCTGGACATCACCTGTGGAGGAGGTTTTTTTTAGTATAGCGTTCAACTTTTAAGCTGAACACTATACTCAAAAACGCCCCTCCAAAGGTGATGTCCAGCAGGTATAGCCAGGCTTGATTACTCAAAAAATATAGACTTAAGGTTGATTTCCGTTACGCCGTAAATTCTGTGCGTAAGTCAAAAGAAGGCATATCATTTGTAAAAATTGACATCACAAGTATTGTCTTCTTTTGGCTTATGCACGTTACTTTCCGCTTAATGGAAATCAACATTTACGGTCAAAATTTGCAGTGAAAAGGCCGAGAGCCAAACATCTTACATCTTAGCAATACCTTGCTTAAGTGTTCATTTTCACTTAGCGAAAAATTCGCTGCAAAAGTCAAAAAAAGACATTCCATTGGTACAAATCGACATCAAACGAAGTGTGATATCCAGTTCCACCAATTCTATTGGCTTTTGCAGTGAATTTTTCGCCCAGTAAAAATCAACCTAATCAACCAATCGTAAGATCGTAAACACCTTTTAAGTGGATTTCCACTTAAGAATTTGGGCGAAAATCTTTTGCAAATAAATGATTTTCTGTAATTGGTTACGCTTTTTTCGCTTAAAAAGTTGACTCCAGTTCTACTTTGGAAATTCACTTTTTCGCTTTTCTTAAGTGGAAATCCACCTTTACTCTTAGTTTTAGTTTTGTTGAATTTAGTCAAATTTTATTTTTCTCTCTTATTTTTAAGGGATATTATGCTGTAATACTTCGATTAAATACCTGGGTATTACAAGGAGCGTATTACAGTACTTGTAATAAACATTCGTTTTCTGAAAATTTATAAAATCTGAAACATTATTATCTGCGGAAGTAATTAAATTTCGAATCAAACAGGCCAAAATATAGAAACTTATTTCACCAAAAATACCTTGCATGGTATAACTCAGCCGGCAAAAACCAGTTCACAGTCAGCAAAATAACGTTAGAACAATGTTCAAAGAACGTTGTTCTAATATTATTTTGCTGACTTTGAACAGGTTTTGACTGGCTGGAAAGCATTGAAGATGTAAATGAAGAGTAGCGTGTAACATATTCAGTGAGTGTGAACGGTGCATGTAAAAGGATCTGCAAAGAACGATTCTGTATCACCAATTGTGCAATTGATTGGTTTCTCCTTACTGAAGTAACCAATCAATTGCAAGTCCGTTGACATAGCACCCTTCTTCAGAGTATGAAAGAATTGACGTCATGAACAATGAGTCGATACAGTCTAAAGTGCAAATTGTTTTCATGTGTATGTCAAGTGTTAGTCTTTGTTGTCAGTGCAACTGGAGAAACCAGTAAATAATTTCGAATATCATCTGTGGAGAAGAGTATGAAGTCTATTATCTGGCAATTGATTGGTCTCTTTGATATGAAACAACCAATCAAAAGCAAGAGTATTTAGTCAGAAACCTTCTCCACATTTGAAATAAGTGTATATAATGAAAGTATATAACCCATGGAAAAGAGCTATATCAAGGGCCCTGAAATCGATTTGGGCTCTTCTGCAAAGGAACCAATCAAATTCAAGACTATTGATTTACACCCTCCTTGAGAAATACAGCATGTACGAATGTTGAATGTTTATGAATACCTTCTCTTTAGACGGTGTTGATGAATCAATGGATTTTTGTTGTTGATAAGGTTTATTTTGTTTGTTAGTATTATTATTAGATGATGAAGTTATTCTAGCTTTCAACTGAAATGAAAAATGCGATTGTGAGTTCTTTGACTGTTAAAAATCTCTTAAATAAAAAGGAATATCTCCACTAGGCAGCTTTGTTTGCTCAAATTCTAAATGATGCCATTTCATTGGTTGAAAGGAACGTCACCTGGCAGATGACATCACTTTTAACCAATGCAATGGCTTCATTTAGAATTCGAGCAAACAAATTTTTGAGTTATATTTATGCAGGGGGAAGTGAGTTATGCGTATGCAGGGGGAAATAACAGTGCAGTAAATAGGTAAAATGACCTGCAGCAATTTTATAAAATGATATTTGGCTCAAACTTGTCTTCATAATGAACACAGAAGAGTATCAAGAATCCGCAAAATCCAACATGAGTAATTTCTTTTTATAAGCAAATTCAAAATTCCTTAATTTAACCCTATCAGTACTGGAGTTTTTTACGGTTCTATAACACTGGAAGAAGAGGATCAATCCATAACTTTTGAATGGCTAACAGCATTATGATGAAACTGAGAATCCTAAAAAAATATTTTTTCAGAAAATATGGTAAAGTGGTTTCGCACTATTGCTATTATCTAAAATTTGGCCAAATTTTACCACAATTAGTAAAATATAATCATATGAAAATTCGCAACATTCGAAGTTATAAGAATTTTAGTAAAAACATAAATGAGAAAGGAAACGGCCTTCTCCTAGTCCTGCTGGTGCTAAAGAACATCTTTGCTTATAACAAAAATCCCTAAACCCTATGACTGCAGGTTTTGATATGTTTTGACAAAATTTGAAGATTTCTATACCAAAATTAATTTGTTATGAATCTTATTTTGGGTTCCACATTGTTTTGGTCATAAATTTACTGTATCATAAGCGTCAATAGTATCTGCAGTGAAAAGTACAATTGATTGGTGTAATTATGTGAATGCGAGTCTGTTGACTTTACACCCTTCAAAGAAATTTCAAGACTCTGGCAATAATGGAGAATATATTTTAATTAAAAAACTTTAATGAAATTGAATTAAACAAATTTACGTCCTTAACCTAATTTGGATGTGTTAAAAGTTTTATATTTCCAGTCCTTGACACCATTAAGACTGACAATTAAAATGTTTACAAGATGCATACAATGAAGGGAGTAATGCCATTAAACTTCCAATTGATTGGTTCCACATAAAGAAACAAATCAATTGCAAGTTTGTTGACTCAGCACCCTCCTACTTACTGCTTCTATCCTTCTTCTTTGCTCTTCAGCTGTCACTGTAGATGCAGAACTTCTGTTAAAATAAAAATATCCGCAAATAACAGTAGTCAAAATAAGAGTAAATAATCACTGTGGAGGAGGGATTTGTGAGCATAACAACTTCAGGATTTATAGCTTGAACTCTAAGCTCAAAAATCACTCCTCTGCAGTGATTATTTACTCTTATTTTAACCACTGAAAGAAGCATATTCATAGAAAATCTTTAGACCAGAATATTGATATATTATATAGGATGGCTTCTTTGATAGTCAATAGGACTAAAAGAATAAAAACACTCACTATAATATGAAGCAATGAGCGAAATAAGAGCAAATAATCACTACAAAGCCTGAAGCTATGATCAAGAATTTCTCCTACGCAGTGATTATTTGCTCTTATTTCAAACATAAAAACTTAATAATCCCTGTGAGATTTTTGAACATAGCTTCAGACTTATTCCCCAATACTCAAAGACCACTCCTCCACAATGATTAGTTGCTCTTTTTCTAGCATCACATATCAATCTAAAAAAACAACTAACCTTGTAGTTCTTTGTGATCGTGATAAAAATTTAGCTGAAATACTAGCTCGATGAACTGGTATGCGAGCTGCCGTTTCAGAATCACTCGTATTAGAATCAGCCCTATCTCTTGCTAACAATTTCCCTGCTATTGGTGTCGCTAACTTTTCAAAATGTTCATTTAACGGTGAAATTGTTTCTTCGTTATCATCACTTTCATCAGTCGTACTATCAGATGCTCGTTCTTCTGTTATTTCTGACTCCATGTCACTTTCATTGTCACTTCCATTTTTAGCGAGCACGCCAGTTTCTAAAATCAATTTATATAAAGGTCGATTTTCACTAGGTAAAAAATAGGCGTGAAAGTCGAAAGAAGGCATACCATTGGCAGAACTTGATATCACATGCCGTGTGACATCAATTTCTACCAATTGAATGTCTTCTTTTTTTTGCCTTGTAAAAATCAAACAATTAATATAATAATATAAAAAACAAATAACCACTGTGGAGGAGTTCAAGCCTTAGAATAGTGTCCGACCTATAAAACCTATAAATAATAAATAAATATTATAATATCTTGAACAATAGTTTTTTTAAAAAAAATGCTACACACAGCTAGCATTATTTGTTTTTTAACTATCCCGAAAAGACTTCCTGCTCAAAAATCCCTCCTCCGTAGTGATTATTTTCTCCTATATCGACCATTGATATTCGTTAAACCATATCCAGTGAGCAAAAACTTGTTCAAAGTCAGCAGTAAAGATGCGAGAACAATATTTCAACTTTGTTCTAGCGTCTTTACTAAGGACTTTGAACAAATCTTTGTCCACTGGGCAGTGCACCCAAACGTTTTTGCTTTGTATAATCAAAGTCTCAACCTTTTCATTGAATCTTCCAACCAATTTGGATTAAACAGTGTTTAACTCAAATCATCTCCCATTTAATTGTTGCAAAGAAAAACACAGTCTTGCAATTGATTGGTGTTAGGAACGAATAAACCAATCAATGACAACTTCGTTGCAGTACTTGAAATAGGAAAATATAACCGCTGACTATTATCCTTACTAGCAGTGTTTGAAATAAGAGCAAATAATCACTGTGGAGGAGTGGTTTTTAAGAATTGCTCCCGGTTTTCTAGCCTGAAGCAATGCTCAAAAATCACATTTCAAACTACCCATATGATGAGATAACTTCTACTAATATTATTTGATTATTTCAAGCCTGAATATAACTGCCAGACATCATCTGTGGAGGAGTATTTTTTGGAGCATAATGTTCAGCTTTTAAGCTGAACATTATACTCAAAAAATACTCCTCCACAGATGATGTCCGGCAGTTTTATTCAGGCTTGATTTTTTATAATTTCTCACCTCCGTTTAACACAGTACCAACAACTTCCTTGAATATAGAAGATATGAAGTATAAAAGCATAAAGAACAAACCAAATAAAAACAAAATAACAAATTAAAAGTTCTTATATCAACAGTAAAAAATATATTTTGTAAAAAACAACAAAGAACATTTTAACCTATTTATTGAAATAGTTTAAAATAATGTCTTTGACCAGAGAGGGATTGAATGTAAACACATAAGTAAATCAACAATCGTGAAACTGATTTGGTTTATTTGCACTGAAAAAATCATGTTGGTTGACATTATATTAGAGCTGACAGTTTATCCTTACTGCAATACTCATCGTACAGAGAATAAAATATCCTCCAAACTGGGAGTTTCTGTTAAAATTTTATCAGAGATAACAAAAAGCAAAAAGAAATATTTGTCCATCATAATTTTCTTTCTCTTTAAAAAACCAGCCAGGTCGGAAAGAAAAATATGAAAATGAAAGATAAAATTATGTTGATTTGACCAGTTGAATAACCAATATGACTAGCATAATAATCCATAAACTCAAAAAATAAAATTTACACAGAAGAGTAAAAAAACTTGTCATCAACATTGTTCTAGCGTCTTTACTGCTGACTTTGAACAAGTTTTTGCTGAGTCAATCCTACTGACATTACACCTTCCATGTATATTCTTGGCCATAAAATGTGGCCAAAAGTGAAATTCGTGCAAAAATCCAGAATTTTCAACTAGAAAAAAAGCCTTAAATTTTCATTAGTATGACAAAAGGCAGGAAAATCTGAATTTGTTCCAAGAGGGGGGGGGGGGGGGGGGGGGACC
>JAULBZ010005799.1:0-13029 GCA_032360805.1 Neoturris breviconis
ATTGTAGAGATTCGTTTAACTCTTGAAAATAACTGCCGGATATCACCTCTGGAGGAGTGTGTGTTGGTATAAGCACTCCTCTAGTGGTGATGTCCCAGTTATTTTTAGCGTTGGAGATATTGCAAATGTTCAATAAGCTTGCAGGAGAGAAATGCAACTCGAAATAAGAACAAATTATCCCTCTAGCTAAAACCTGAAACAATGCTCAAAAAGCACTCCCCCGCAGTGAGTCGTTCATATTTCGAGCAGTAGTATTTCATAAGGACCTTCCCAAAGTAATTTTACATAAAATATGGTAAGTGAACATTGCTTCGTTAATCTTGTTTCTTTGAAATCAAAACACTCTATATTGTGAAATCTTTCCTTAATAATAAGAACACTAAGGTGGTCAACGTATTTTTCAAATCGGTCTCATCAACACCAGTAAACTCCATTTTGAAATATTAAGCTCATTAGTAATAGTGTTGAAGTACAAATTGAATAAGGCGGCAATGTGCTTTCTACAAGAAGAATCCTTTCTTTAACAGTGTTACCTTTGTTCGAAAACAAAGGCTTACAGATTGGAAGAATTCATGTTTACACAGTCGAATAAAGTTTTCTTTGCTTTTTTGTTTTGTTAACAACCAAATTCCTCTGTCCTACCGTTAACTGCCACGAATAAGCCCACCCTTTTCACTAACGCAAAAGTCATGTCATAAGCCCATAGGCCTATAGGAAAAACATCTAAAAGGTCGCTTTTAAGGGCGTAGACAAGTAAAACAATTATTCTTCGTTATTTTGTTATTTTTTAATACAAACTCTAACTTCACGCTCCCTTATTTTAGGTCCATGTAAACAATAACATCATGAGAGCTCTAAGTTCATTCAGGAGCTTTTCTCGATTGTGCTGTAACTTCGCATCTGATTTCGTAAACTTCCACGGTTTTGATAAGGGATAAAGCCCTTTAGTGAGTAGCTAAGGAATACGTCTGACGATTTTTTCTTTATTTTTCTCTTTGACTGCTATAGCGTTTTTGCTGTTACATTTTAACATCCGCAAAAACTTTATTGAAATGTTTTTAAAATACGATTTGTGACAGAACCATGTCAATATAAAAACAAAACTTGAACACTACAATATAAAAAAAAAAGATTCGTGATAGTGTGTACATGTAAAATACAATATTTCTCACCGTGACTGTGATTGCTTTGTTACTGTGAATTTAATTATTTTTCCTAAATTGATATAAAATAACTATATTGACTAAAATCATTGACTGTCTGTTACGAAAATATATCTCCAGCAGTCTTGCTATGTTAAAGGGGCTGTGACAAACCTCTTGCTTTAGCACATTCAATGCACATATTTTCTGGTGTTGAACTGAACTAAAATAATTTTATTATTGGCCGGACGCTAATTACAGGAAATACAGTATATATTCTTATTTGACGTTTTCCCAACATGGCGCTCGGTAATACTCCAGTATTGTAAAGAAGGTTTATGGTTTATACGAAGAATATAAGAAACATTTCAAGATTATAAATATTGTGGTTGAAAATATTTTACGTTACAGTCGAGAACTTGTTCAAATATTACCCAAGTAAAGATCTCTACAAAGTAAACTAAAAATTGCAATTCATGAATATTTCGAGTTATCTTAACACCCATGGAAACCCGCTGTAAAGTGGATTAACTTTCGCGGAAATATTGAAAGACCTGGCGGTCCGCAAAATTAAACCCGATCGAAAAATCGGTGGAAAAACTGAATGCTGAATACGAGAAGATGACATTTGATCATTTTGAATATTCTGAAAAGGTGAAAATATCGTATAGGATAAGATTTCATGTCAATTTTATGTCGCAATCGCGAAAATTCCGCGAGGGGAAATTTGAAAATTTATATATCTGCGAAATTAAATCCGCGCAAAAAATCCAAAATTTGAAATCCGCGCGAAATTAATCCACTTAAGATAGTGTTGAAACTTTCCAGAGTGTTAGGTCAACACATAATAAACATTTTAGCACTATTATTTTTTTGATGACATCACTAATTATGATAACGTCATCAAATCAAAAAAGGTGGTGAAAAAATATTTTGTCACCACGCTTATGCAAAATCTGTCGCTAATAATTATTAAAAATGTATGGACAATTTTCACACATTTACATTACAATTAAATATAAAGAAATATAAAGAAATATAAAAAATTCTTGCGCCTGCTAAAAGAATATCGAATCACGTACAAGTCTCGCGTCTGTGTAATAAGTATGAAACGTTCTCAACTTTTATATGAAAGAGAAGTGTAGAACGTAATTGAACGAATTCGTTGATTCTGCACTCTCCACATTGACCCGGTGAAATTTGAGGTAGGTACCACTTTGAGAGAGAAAATATTTTCATGCGCAATTTCTGAAAGAAAGATATAGAAAGATATATGTTCAACCATTGCAGTGATACATGGGATGGAGAAGTGGAATTTTTGATTGCGGGTTAAAGTCTTCACCCCCTACAATTATTTGACCAAGAGTCCAAAAATACAATGTCAGCTTTAAATTAGGAGATTTTCATCTACACCATTCGAAAGCTGTCGAATAACAATATAAAGGACACTACACAGATAGCCATTTCTTAGGAGAATTTTGAGATATTTGCCTTTAAAGACAGTATTTTCAAACTAAACCGAGCAAAATCTTCCTAAGAAACAGTATTACCAGCTTCGAGATCTTTCAAATGGTATATGAAAATTCGAAATTTATGTTTCTCAGAACTCTTGGATACAAATTTTAATATGTTGATTTAATATATAATTTTACCACTGCAATTCTGAAATTACATTGACTTTCCGAAAATAGGCATGGAAATATTTCTCTGGAAAGGTGTTAATGAGATTTTAGAACTAAATGAAAATAATCATCGAGACTCTCCATGTGGTGGAAACTCCAACATTAATTCTTCTGCCCCAGTGGGCACGTGTCCAAACATTAATTCAACGTTTTAGCGTGTGCCAACAAGGTTACTAATTACAGCCAATGTAAATACAAAGGTAATCAACTAATTATTTTTATCTCCCAATGGGCATGCGCATTTTAACAATGTTTTCCCAATAGACTAGTAATCAAATCATCAACTTCTTAACCCTATTAATACTAGGCCTTTTCGAGGCTAATCGATACTGAGGGGGGAATGGGTTTGTTTCAACTCCTCTCCACAACTTTTGATGGAACCATACTGTAGTGCTGAAGCTTTCCAGAATGTTAGGTCAACACATAATAAACTTTTTGGCACAATCATTTTTTTGATGGCGTCATAAATTATGATGACGTCATCAAGGCAATACAAGGGGTGCAAAAAGTGTATTTAAGTGCAAACGATTTTGGCCATCAAAATTTGTCAGAACGTTTTTCCAGCAAAAAGAAAAAGATTTTGGAGTATTTTTTTTACCAGTTATCAAAAATTTGGTTGCTAAGGGATAATTACCCCTAGATACCAATTATTTATTTTCAAAATGATTCTAGATAAATTTTATGAAAGGTCCTAAAATTTCTAGTTATATAAGCCATTCATTCAAAAGTTGTTTAAAAAAGTATAACCCCCCTCCCCCCAGTAGAAATAGGGTTAAGAATCTCCTCCTCTGGAAGCCAACATTAAACTCTTCATTATTGTTGTTAACACAAACTTTCCATGTTTATTTCTTTTTTTATTTATCCATGGTACGCACAAGTGGGATAATTAACAAATCCAAACAAGTTGAATTCTATACATGCAGATATGGTCACAAATATCACATAAAGTAGTGTAAAAATATAACCAAGTGTTTTCGTCAAACGCCATTTATTAAAATAAATCAACAGCATCTAAAAGAAAAGGTGAAGAAACTGATAGTGATGAAGTGTTCGTCAACAAACATATTTATTTCTTCGGTACAAGCAAGTATCTCTCTTATCTACAAACTCTTCAACTAAAAACCTCCTGAAATCCTTTCTCTGCTTAGGCGGGTAACGATAGACTTTAAGCAATTTTCGCAAATAGAAAATACAAACAGTTAGTGAATTTCAAGCCGAATACAGCGATTATTTGCTCTCGATCACTGTCGAACATTTAATTAAGTTAAACCTGAAAATAAAGGTTAGACATCACCTGTAGAGGAGCGTTTATGACAATCCTGCACAAGTGATGGCCGACAGTTATTTACAGGGTTGAAATCACACAAACATACTGTTAATAAAACTGAACCAAACAAAAGTGCAACAGAGTAAACCATTCCGCGACTATTTATTACAACCTAAAATATAATACGAAAACTTCAAAGCAAACTAGCAAGCCTGTATGACTCAGAGCAATCTCCATGTGCAAGTCCGCATCTATAAAAAACCATGCTCCTCAATCTCGTTTCCAGCCTTAAGGCCGTTTTCCACCGTTAGTATCAACAAATCGTTAACATAAATTACATATAGGGATTGAAACAGCAACCATATTATTCATTAAAGACTAATTGAATTGCAAGTATCTTACGGCATTTCTTAAATTAAAGCCTTGACAGATCACACTTTCTTCACAAAGCTATATACCGTGCAAAGGTACGGTATTGAAAGTAGTCGACCAAAAAGTTAAACCTAAGCACATAAATATGATTTGCATACACACATTATACAGTGTTTGAAATCTAAATGTGACTCATGGTCAAATCTTTCTAGGTCGATAAAAATCATAAATTGAACACTTTGGTGAATGTAAATCAAATTTTCGAATATTTTCTAGGTCTGTACTTTTGAAAAAAAACCTTATTCGCCGATACTCGGTCCCAAATTGACGAAATTGACAAAAATATTTGGTTGCGGTCTCGTAATATTGCCTAGAATGCCACAACCTTATTTCAGGACGGTATCATGCCTTTTCGGTCAATTGGACCGAAAACTTAATTTGTACCCTTTTTGCCCAAAACTCAGGACCGAGCGGACAAAATCAAAAAGTTTTTGGCAAGTCCTTCTAGAATATCGTCACGAATGTTGGCACCGAATTTCGAAATGCTTTTCAGGAACATGGCCTATTAAGAAAATTGTGACGCCCCCGTTGCCGCAAAGTGATATCAATAGCCCATCCAAACTTCGTTTGGTGGGCTAAAAATGGTTCTAAAGAGGCTTTATGGAACAAGAAGGTGCAGCAATAACGAAAGGTGCTTTAGATGAATTTTTGTGTAATTTAAGTAGCCATTATATGTGAGGCAGTTTTTTCTGACTATTATCAGCTATATAATAATATGTATATATATTACCTTCTTTCCAACAATGGCAGTTCGAATAAACCATGGTAGAGCCAGTCCAACTAATATATCAAATATGTTGCTTCCAATAGAGTTTGATACTGCCATATCACCCAATCCTATTATGATCAGTATTGAAAAAGTAAAGTATTTTACATGCAGTACCTGATTTTTATACTTCGTTTTCTTAAGGCCTCCCAATATAAAAAAAGCATGTGTTATCAGTTTTTACATTTGTAAGGATTGCGAAGTTTAAAAAGATCACTAATTAATGAAAACAAAGAAGTAATTCATAAAATATATATGATAGTATTTATTTATCACGTTGGGTTTGCGATCAAATATTCATTACTCTTTGCACTACTGGGAGCATATTCAGTAAGAATTAAAAACAAATTATGAATTGGGAAGAGAATTTTTGTGACAATAGTGAGGTTTAGCAAGCACATTTCGAGATTACTTCTAGGCCGCATGAAGTCTGGGTTCCAAAGTTTACGTATTTTTCCAACGTAATCTCGAAACGCAAGTTTAGCAAACTTTCTACGAAGCGCTACGAAGCAGCCATATTTGTTTGGAAATCGCCGCTGGAATTGCGGGAAGACACTGCAATGTTGTTAGAACGTATCTTCCTCAGATTGCCTGCTCTTAGTAAAAAGAACTCAATAGGTCTGTATTTTAAGATTACGATAAAAACAATATTTAAGGTATTCTTCACAAGCCGATTTGGAGAATACGAAGAGATTAGGGAATCACCATGAGTAGAGCCAGGCTCCGCAACGTAAACTCGGCCCAGACATAATCTCGAAATGTGTTTGCTAAACCTCGGTATTGGAAAATAATATTTTCCAAATAACATGTTACTATTTCCCTTCTAGAAATATTAAATGCACTAATGTTGACCAATCCCATTAATTGCGTGAGATTACTCAGTGATGGGTAACAAGTAACAGGAAACATAAAGAGATTAAAATAAATTAAAGCACGTACCTTCTCGAGCCACAAGTAAACTGGATATAGCATCCGGTATACTAGTTCCAGCCGCAAGAAATGTAATGCCCATTATCACATCAGGTACACCGATTGTATAACCTATCACACAAACCTGGAACAAGATAGTATAGAAATGAGACATTTTACTTGCACTATGTTCACACTTATCGGATAGAAATCATTTCGGGATGAATGAATTACATGCCGGATAGATCATGCGTTCACACCGTTCCTCATCTATCCGCTATAATACTCAGGCAGAATGATTTCATTTCTCTTGTTGTGGTGAGATGGAATCATTCCGATTAAAGTGTCCACACTTGAAACAGAATGGAATCGTTCCTAAATAGTTTCTATCCGATAAGTGTGAACATAGTGTAAGAGAACATCTCAAAATTACATATCAAAAACACCGTTTCTGCTAGATTGAATTGACTAGTATTTGCTCAAATTTAACAAGAACGCACAGAAGTTAAGATGGTTGACTCAGTACTCTTCTCTGCAAATGTTAAGGATACTATAATACTTAACAAAAATATAAATATAAGTTCGACGTTGAAAAATAGCACGCCAAACTGAGTGAAAGATAAATCAAACAAACAGAAATTATATAAAAGTTAACACAATAAATATCTAAAAGGTGGTTGTTATCACTGTTATTAAAATTAATAAATAAAGTATAATTCATAGAACAACAAATTTTCTTTAAAATAATCCATTCTTTTATTTAAAAAATATTCCTCTGTTGAATTGTGTGTTCTCATTACATTACTAATTTGCCTTGGGAGTAATTTTAGGAGGGAGCTTTCTCCAAAATAAAAAATTGTTGCCAAAAATTCATGATCAACAAAGTCTCATATAAATTTTCTAAGTTCATATGTGATTTTGGTCAAATCCATATAAACTGAATTAAAATTCCACAAAAATCACGAGAAAATTATTTTGGTGAATGTAAATCAAATTTTATAGGTCTCAACCTTTGAAAAAAATTCATTTTTCGCCGATAATCACTCACTAGTAGACGAAATCGAAAAAAATGTGGCGCAGCCGGCTAGCAACCATAGGTTATAAGCATATATAATAAACATTTTTTATTTTAAAGCTCTAATTTTAAATTTATATGCATAACCAAGCTTCAGCTGAATTAAACCCATGCTTAGAATAAAAGGTTATAGGTTATATGTATATAGGCAGGCTATATGTATATAGACCATGTGTATAATAGACCTTATGTTATATACACTACATGAATATGAATATAGACTAGGCTATATGTATATAGGCTATATGCATCTAGACTATGTGTAGATAGACTATATGCATAAGTTAAGATATAAGCATAGGCACAGATAATACAATATACACAGACTATGCTTTTAAAGTTTTTCTTTTTTCTTTAAAAACCATGCTACTTGTTTCTATCATCTGTTAGAATTTAATAATAAAGAAACACTAGACAAGAGGAATGCTTTAGAAAAATACTTTTTCTATAATTTATGCTATGCTAAAAAGATGGTCCGACTAAAAAGTTTTTCTCTTACCTAAAAATTAATGTCTTATGACAATCTTCAGTGAAATAGCTTACAAGAATGAAAAGTTTTGCTGTAAAAAGATGGTCTGACTAGAATACTGTAAATACATATGCAACAACCATTAAGTTGATGATGTATTAGCGGTCCAACATAACCAAAATAGGACCAAAATAGATAAAGAATTTCGTAGGTTTTTCCACATTATTGTCTTTTATAGCAATACATCACTTGAAAGTTGATGCAGTAATCATTTAGAAAAGAAATTTATATTATCACAATTTTTAGCTCAATTGGGTAAAAATTCAGTATCAAGGTTTTAGGTCCGTTGGTCAGGTGAGAATTCGTCAAAAAACTTGGTTTCAGCTTTTTATCGTAGAATTCTATATACAAGGTATATATTATACAATATATGTGGCCTTGCTTTGGGTGACCAACAATAAATTAAAAAATGAAAAACCCTTGAATACCATCATAAAGAAGATTTATTTTGTCGTCATTTTTTTACCCCATCTTGCATTTTCTCATTTTTATTAATTACCTAGAATTTATGTTACTGCACACACTTTTCATGAGATAGAGCATAAAATTTGATTTGGAAATAATTCAGACAAAAACTTTAAGAAAACATTATTTTGTCTGAGTTTCATCCTTAAGTAATGACATACCATCCAAACCATAAGATATGAAAATACCATGATCCAGAAGATTGAAGCAAGAAATGTGAGAACATACCAAGTTTCCCATCTAAAACACAAGTTACATAACATCAGGACAGAGGAATCGTAATAGTGAAAAAGAAACACTTCTTCATCGCACATTGCTGAAATAGAGATAAAATATCAGTGATTTTCTTTAAAAATGGCACTTTTCAATAAACCTTGCAGAAGTAGGCTCCAAAGTTCTTCTTTGCACCTATTGTAATGCCTGAAGATCATCTGATCAAATTGTTTTGAAGAATGAATCACCAGCTTGGTTGCATAACATACTAGTCCATGAGACAGGAGCCAAAATGTTACGTTTTGGTACCAAATCAGTGAATTATTTGAAAGGAAATTTTAACTAGATAAAGCATATTGATGCTTCAAAGGTCATTTCGGTCAATTTTGGAAAATCTTGCTCTCCCTCTGGTTCTCAAGATTATTGTGTAAAGATAAAATCTGGATAGGATAAAAATGCATTCCCTTTCCTAATAGTGACCTCGGCCTTGAGAGGAGGAATGATTAAACAATATATATATATATATATTAAACGCCTAAAAAAGAGCAAAATTGCCCAATATTGTGCTGACATCAGCAGATTTCTAGGTATGCTGATACAAAAATATTTTTATGGCTAACACACCATAATGAAGGCTTTTGGAAATGGTATTACTTGTAGCTACATGATTAGTGGTTTAGATTTATGGCTTTTTGAATATTTGAGCTTCAATCTCGTCTGAACCGTAAATCATATAGATACAAGTAGTACTTTTTTGCAAAGCCCTCGTTAAGATGGTTTAGCCAAAGGCAATATTTTTGTAACAAAATACCTAAATACGTGCTGACGTCAACACATATTGGCCAACTTTGCGCTTTACTAGGCATTTAACATACAATATCTCGAGGACCAGAGGTCAAAATTCAGCAAATAATATCATTTTTCCATCTTCTCTTTGCCATTTATCTATTGCTGTTAACCATTTTCTTGCTGCTTAAAAGACTTTTTATGCAAAAAGGGTCACGCGGGGAAGAAAAAAAATTCCCTTAAAAGTGACCAAAATGTCCTTGGTAACATCTATTCTTTATCGACATAAAAGTTTCTTTCAAATGATGTACAACACTTATATTCACCGACTTGGTATCAATTCAACCCGTGACTTATGGACTATACTTCTTCTCTACTGAGTTTGAATTCTAAATTTGATATTGTAATATAAATAAGTTATCGAACTGTAGTAAGAGGCGACCAGAAGGCTCCTCTTTCATTAGATTCTACCACTTCTGCCACATCAACCATGGACTACGAATTATTTTGGAACATATTAACCACTACGTGCCATAGAATGAAGCAAATATATTATATGTAACAACTGCAGAAATCGTTTCTATTTGAGTTTATTAATTCACACCAAAGCCGCTGGTACAAGAAAAAAGACTTCATTCAAGATTCAATTTTGTGATTTATTTCTTCTTTTTGCAGATATATTATACACAAGTGTACATACCTAGGCTTTCTGCAATCAGGGATTGTAAAGTATAGTACAATAACAAGTGGTAGGGACATCATCCAAAATATTATTCGTACACATGATCCTTCTATAAAGTAAGCATGGGTTGAAGTAAACGTATTATGATGGAAAGTGTTAACCTTATTTAGGCCGGGGATGGGAGGGTGGTTGGGGGCAGATTTCTAAATTAGAGTATGAATGCACAAATATGATTACTCTGGCTCTTGTGGTTATTTATACAAGAAATCGCAGATTATTATTTATAATGTCTGAACCACTACAGCTATGGAGCTGAAACTTTTTAAATTTTTGGAACTATCTATTAGACACAAATTGTGATCAACTTTATTACTTAAAGAGATCAAATTATATGGGTCATAACCTGAGACCACCTTTTTCTACATGGAGAAATCCTATGTAAAATTACCAATAACTTATTTTGCAATAACTTCTATTCAAGTATTTCTAAAAGTTTTGGTCACATGACTAATCCTTTTTCCCCAATTTTCACAATAATTTTGGTATTTTGCAATGTTTTTGTTAAAAACCCGGAAACTATGTTAAAGACCAACAAAATATCTGTCCAAAACTGAAAACAGAATGGAAAAATGTTATCTAGAACTCTTTTAATCGTATTTCTAAGAATATACTGATATTTGCTATTACAAAATACTTGTGATAGTGTCATCAAAAAAATGCTGACATCAGCAAAACAAAAACTGCTTCCATTTTGTTCCTTTCATGATACACTATTAGCTTGCCAAGTTTCATCCTTATACTATTTTTCGTTCAAAAGTTATGGAGGAAATCCGCCCCCACCCCACGCCAAAATAATTATAACTATAATAACTATTTTTGTTTGAGACTTGATCATATTATTATTTCCATACGTGATAACTTACGTGGATATAAAAAAGGCTTCCCTTCCTCCATCTCTGATGATGGATTTTCCTCCTCACTTTCTTCTTCATGGTTAGACGAACTGTTTCTAGATGGAAATCGACAGATTGACTCAATGGATCTTACAACTTTGATTTCAGCTAAAAGTGTGTTTATAGGCCTAATTTCAAGATAGTTCTCAGCAAATTCATTTTATCAGGCTTCAGTCTATGAAACTAAGCACTGCTTACTCTGAAAATGCCAGTGCTCGAAATAAGACCCAGCATTCACTGCATAGGAGTGAGTTTTAAGTATAGCTTCGAGTTACAAAGCCTTTTCCATAGGTGATGATTAAATTATACCTGTCTGAGTTCTTATTCATATTAGCATCTTCAGCATCCTGTGCTTGTTCATTTTTATGATCCTTAATAAAAGGAAATACAACTAAATGCTCAATCGTCTCAAAACTATTGGGGATTTGTCATGTCATCTTTATAGTTAGCAGTAACAATATTAACAAGAAGTCCATAGGCTTTGAAAAGCTAACGATCACTGCGTGAATGTAATATGTAATAATGCACCGGAGTATAAGTGACATGGTTAATTAAAGGGTATTCTTCTTTATACAAAATTAACGCACGACCAAAATATTATTGCACATAAATTTAATTTGAGATCAGAAATCAAGGACTACAGTCCAGAGCAGCATCCAAAAAGAAGTTAACTATAAAGGTCAAATGTACCAAGTAAATAAATATGCCTGCTTTACCTAAACATCTTGTCAAAAGAAAAACTTTCAAAGAAAGACTTGTCAAATGCTGCTACCTTTCCTTTTATTCGATAGATTTTAATAAAATGATCATTGCAAAAATTAACTTAGGTGAAAATTGAGATACAAAACATTTACGCCTTGTGAATATTTATGCGAAAATTTTAACTCAAATTTACGAAATTCACATTAATTTTGCATATTCATCAAGAGTAGCTAGCTAACAAATAGATTAGGTTTAAAGCTCGCGCACAAAGTCTTTTGTAAAGATCCAAACAATGACATACTTGCGTTTTTATAAGAGAGTAATTCTATTTTTCACAGTAACAATTATTCTTAACTAACAGTCAAACTAACAGTCAAATCTATAACAAGTACTGTGTTTGTGCATTAAATCTTAACAGTAACAATTTTTCTGCTAGTTTAGTTAGTTACCTTACTATGGCAACAATAGTAAGTTCACCTCTATTAATATACGAAATACTATTGTTTAGTGATTGTGGTCTATTCTGTTATTTCATATCAACAAGAATGTAACAAAAGTTTGCAAATTTATAAAGGCAAAACTATAAAATGCGCGAAAGGTTTTCTTCGTTAATCTGGGTAGCTAAAACTTCCAGGCCCTATTTTAGGCAAAAGGTGAGTCCAGATATCTGAAGCTGCCCCTGTAAAAATAGGGGAAAGGTGCCTAAAGATCATTGTTGATCACTCCCATCTTCACAGATACTGTGGATATTTTGTTAAGAACATAAAAGCATAGTTTCTGATTTTCCTTTGTATAAATTCGACAAGACCCTTCAACATTTAACAGAAAATTATTTTCTTCTGAAAATTGTTTATTCTTATGAAATAAGAAACTCACAAATCCAGTATAAAGAAATTCAGAAAAAAACAATAATTAGTCCCAATACTCTTCCATTCCCAAGCATTAAAATAACTGCTGGATATCATCTGTGGAGAGACGTTTTTGGAACGCTAAAAACTATGCGAGAAATCACTTATCCACAGGCGCAAATCTGATAGTTATTTTTAGGCTTCCATTCCCAAGTATAAAAATATACAATGGATTTAGATAAACTTACTCCTCTTAAAATAACAATGAGACAAGCAGCACGGAATCTTGTTGTTGGTGAGAATTTATCTGTTAACATGATCATCATACCAAGTTCTTTCCAAGTTAACCTCCTGAAAGAATTCATTATTCGTTATTCAACTTGCTATTTCAATTAAAAAAATAAATGAATAGTCGTTCTAAAAACTAGCACGAATAATCACTGTAGAGGAGTCATTATTGAGCAGTTTCAGACCTTAAGGGAAGAAATTTTGGCGGGAAGAAAATTTGGCGGATTTGGCGGTTTTTGCCCAAAACCGCCAAATTTAAAAATAATCGTCATCCGCCAAATTTAATTCCC
>JAULBZ010005800.1:0-13029 GCA_032360805.1 Neoturris breviconis
GAGGCTCGGGCGCTGCCCTCGTCACCTCTTTTTCGCCTTTTCGCCTTTCCGCGCGACGGCCTCTGCGTAGGAGAGTGCATGATAAAGATAATCATCAAGAAGATAATTATGCTAAAATGTTAAGTATGTGTTGGTTGACCTAACTTTTTGGAAAGTTTCGACACTACAGCATGGTTTAGTGCCCCATCCCCCTCCCCGTCGGCTGCGTCACAAAAAGCCCGGCTCGAATATGGTTTAGATGGAATTTTTCCAAGGAAAAGACAATTATTCTGTGTAACAATTTTCCATATCGGATATATTATCATAATTATTTATTAGTGTTACAGTAAGGAAACCGTTTCATCAAAAATATTATTCGCAAGAGAGTCAACGCTCGTGAAAATGATTGGGTTTTCATACCGAAAAAACAATACTTTGCACGCTCGTTGATATAACCATTCTTCATTTATTCAAATAATACACCTTTTCAAAAACTTTTTTTCTTTTTACAGACTATATTTTGCATAAGTCTCGTTTTCACAAACATTTCAACGCCACGTAATATTCTGAGTACACCCTGACAAAGAATACTTTGAATATAGTCCTTTGTGCAGGCTAAATCCAGAAACCTCAAAATTTTTATAAGAAACTTTGAGCGAGAACTGGACTTATTTTTTGACAATATGCTGCGGTCACACCAAATTTTAAAGTTACTTAAATAAAGTCATCCCTATGGCAACTAGCGTCATTTTAGTGTGATCGCATAAGCTTGGAAAATTAAATCTATTGAATTAAAGTATGTGTGCTTTACTTTATCATCATGCCTCGAGACGTATAATTTCCTTTAGCGTTCTTAGTATAAATAACCTATTGAAATTCTATAAGACCAACTGATTTTGTATCAAATGTTTTTGGTATCCATGGTAATGTTTTAAACAGTCATTATATTAGTAGCCGCCTTATTGTCATTGATCTTTCCAACATTCACTTTATTAAAGTACTCTGAAATCACCAAATAAGAAAAGCGTTTTTGAGATAAAATTTGGTGTGAGCACAGTTTCTTATGTTTCTTAAAAGGAGCCATACAGTACTGCTAAAGACATAAAATCCTAACAAAAGATACAAAATGAACTGGTTCGTAATGTAATATTTTTCTGTGACAACTAAAGAAATGTCTTTTGTCCAAATATGAAACATTCGTGAGATCTACATGTGTTATATGATTGTTTCTTTCTATTTACAAAATTTCAGTTCTGTGTTTCTTTTTTTTTTACCTAGCTAAATTCATTTGTCTCTTAAAATGCTGTTGCTTATATAAAAAAAAATGTGTAATCGGAACGAAGACAAGAAGATAGGAACAAACTTAGTTAGCTTTCTGCCAATATAAGCGATTCACTATTTTAAAGATAAATCAGAGTTAGAATGAATAACAACAGCTACAAAGTCTTGTATCAGATTTTTATAGAAATGAAAATATTTTTATACTATGTTCCAAAAAGCGTGAAATATACTACTAAATATAATTCCGTATATTTCCGTATACGGGCTGTGCATTGCCATAAAAGGAAATATACAGTCCGTGCACGGTAGTTTTTCATGCTGTGTGCTATAATATCTTTAAATTTTAAAGATACTCCACTGGTTGATTTTTCTTTATGAAACCATTTTGTTTTTTCGCGAACTCTTCAATACATTTTTCATGTGATTGTACTGCTGAATATTTTGTGCATGCATCAGCAGATAAATACTGTGGAGCTAATAACTTCTCCTTAATTCTATGAACGTTGCTGTTTTCATTTAAAGATGAGTTATGTTTGCTCCATCTTCGTGACTCAAAAACGCTTGGTCTTCTTGATGAAAAGAATCCACCAGCCCCTTCAAGATCTCCTTTTGATCCAGCTGCGTATGATTTCAGAGTTTTATAGAATTCTGTAAAAGCTTCACGAAATTTTGAACTAAAAACGTTGTAAAGGATAGGATTTAATGCTGCGTTTAAATAAAGTATTATATACGACATAATTGAAACATCTTCGATATATTTAAATTCACTAGCATTACCGAACTCATGTGTTAATGCAACCACGTGGTACGGTAATATACATGCTGCAAATGTCACAGTCACAACTAAAAGTAACTTCACTACTTTTTTGGTCTCAAGGCGTTGTGCGTTATCTTTTGGTACTTTTGATATTTGCTTGCGATAACACAAATCATAGATAATATATATATACGCCACACTGATAATAACTAAGGGTAAAACATATTGAAATACAAACAACGCTATAGTGTATTTTCTTCTTTCTATATCTGTCCACGATTCTTGGCAGTGACGTGTTTCAGGATGATAGTCTAGTATAAGTATATACGGTATAACAACAACTATACTACTTGCCCAGATAATTGAGATTAACAGTTTAGCCATTTTAACAGTAGGTTGCTTTCGAAAAGGGTGTACGACAGCCCAATATCTTGATAAACCTAATCCAACCAAGGTAAATACAGAACCATATATAGAGGCAGTCTGTATGGGGTAAAATATTCGGCAAAATTCCTTCGCATATGGCCAATATTCTGGATTTAGTTCAATAGGTATTTCTAAAGGTATACAAATGAGCACTGTAAATAGATCAGCTATCGCTAAGTTTAAAATCAACCAATTTGTAAATGTTTGCATTCGCCGTTTCTTCACTACAATTAACACAACTATAGTGTTACCAATCAAAGCGACAATTAAGATGATGATTTCAAGTATAACTGTTACTAGTATCGGGATGTGTTGCTTACTCTCAACTGTAGCTATGGTTGTTGATGGTACCGCTGTTGAGTAGTTGTATGTCGGTGTTTTATTATCATGACTTTGAAGTAGATGTGTCGGTATCATTTTGCTTCCAAGTTAAATGTTCAATAAGTTTATTCTTGGTTTCTTATATTCTAAATATAAAGTTTGAAATCATTTCACTTTATAGTGAAAATATTATGTGACGCTAAGAAAGAAACCTGTGAACAAAATAGATCGTGGTCAAAATGAAATCGTTATAAATAGAGACCTACAACTGAATAAAACTTGTGGTATAGACACTACTGAAGAACGAAAAATCATGCGCTACTACTGAAAAGAGGAAAATTTATAGGACTTCACAAACTTGTTCCCAGCGCTACTTCCCGCTTTCTTTTAAAAAGCGGAGAGTAGTCATGCAAGGTTGATGAATTCGTTTTTGTAATATAGCGAGTTATATGTATTAATGAATACGCCTCATTGTATCCTTTCCTTGGAACTAAATTTATAACTCAAAAACCGATTCCGGTTTAAGTTCCAGTTCTCGGATATGGACTATGTATTCATCTATTTGTTCTTGTATATGGATCGGATATATAAATGTACCACATTTCATGCATGTGATAAAGATTTAAAAATTGTTGTACAAAAAATTAGAACATGATTCTCTTCTTGCCATTGAATGGTTTAAAAATAATTATATGAAATTAAATCAAGATAAATGTCAACTTCTCATTTCGGGATTTAAACATGAAGGTATCGGCCATGATTGAAAAATCTAAAATATCTGATATTAATGCAAGTCCCTGCAACATACATATTACCTCAGTATAAAAAAAACGGAGGAGAAGAGAACGCAAAGCTCTTAGGTATAAATATTGATCGAGGCATAAAATTCAATGATCATGTTTCAATGTAAGAAAGCAGGCTGTAAACTTACAGCATTGTATAGGATCACTAAGTTTCATTAAAAGCTTTCGTTGAATCTCACTGTCCACTAATATAGATGCTTCATGGTCGAGGAATAAACAATAAGATTGGAACACCTTTATCAAGGTAAAATTTACACATTATATGTCATACATCATACATCATTTCACATCATAGCATTATATAGCATTATATACCATGTATAATACATAATACAGTATACTTTATAATAATATATTTATGTATTAAATATATATTCATTAACTTGACGTTACATTTATATTAAAACTTTTATAGCTACAATCAATTTTAACAAGCAATATACTGTAAAAACGTAACTAATTAAAACGACCTCGACTTAATACTTAGGGATTAGGATGTTAGGGATTTTTGCAAATTTGACAAATTTTATTGTTTCCAGCAGCCTAGTACCCAGGCTCTTGGAACAAATTCGAATTTCGAATTTCCACTTTTGAAAAATTCTTTTTTCGCCGATATTTGGTCCTAAACTGACAAAATCAAAAAAAACATTTAGCCAGCGGTCTCGTTATATTGCTTAGAATGCCATAACCAAATTTCAGATCGGTACCACGCCTTTTCGGTCCATTGGGCCGAAAACTAAATTTGGACTCTTTTTGCCCAAAACTCGGGACCAAATGGACGAAATCCAATGATTTTTGGCGAGCCCTTCTAGAATATTGCTATGAATGCTTATACCGAATTTCAATATGCTACCAATTTGGAAACATGGCCTATTAAGAAAATCGGGACGACGCCGCTGCCAACGCCGCTGCCAACGCCTCTGCAAAGTGATAGCAATAACCCATCCTAACTTTGTTTGGTGGGCTAATAATAACAATAATCAACGTTGATTAGAAGTTTAGTGCGTGCAAGAAACTGCAGTCTTTTCAGTATATTTTTAAAAATATATTAGCGTGAAAGACTACCAATCCAGTGAGCAAAAACCTGCTCAAAGTAGCAGTAAAGACGCTAGGACAACGTTGAAGACGCAGACTTTAAACAAGTTATGCTCACAGGAGAATGCGGTTCCGGATATCTCCGCATAGAAAGCATGTGGATTTCATGTAACATATACACTAAAACTGCGATATATTACTCATTCTAAAACGAATATCATAAGTTTCCATTCATCGCTGAGTAAAATCAATATTTACTTTTAGAAAGAGATACTTGCTTTAATACTTTTAACATTGGATTAAACATAATTAATTAGCTGATAGAAATTCCAATAAACTTTCTCATAATTCAATCAAACCCCCGGGGTATTCTATTCAATTATGCAGATGTTGATCATTTACACAGCAAGACAGTATGGAGAGAAACAAAACTATTGTGTGGATTTCATGAAGACATCAAAGAAATATTATAATTAACCTTCTTCCTGAAGAAAACAAGTTGTAAATAAGGTGTGGCTAAACTGTAAGACTGTAAATAACAACAACTACAACAACAAACAAACAAACAAATGGCGAATACAAACATTTCCCATAATAATGTATTTCCATCTAGTAGACAAAATCTACAGATCTCAACCTCTATGACCATTCTTCAAATTTATGATATGATAGATCTATTTATGCAATGTTTGGCTCCAATGTTTGTTGTCAAATATATTTGTACAGTATTCCTTATGACTTATAGATTTCGAAAACCGAATTGCACATAATAGGGTTCCTCTGCGTTCAATTTGATGCATGTAATTGATATGTAGGTTGAGGAATGCTTTTAAACGTAAATTTATTTATTAGTTCAGAATTTGAGGAACCAAAATATTTATCTTATTAAAAAAAAAATCAAATTAAAACCACTGCAAGAGTAAACTACTGAATGTTTTAAAACCATGACAATAGTAAACTACTGGATGTTTTATATCACATCTTCGGAGGAAAGTGATTTCTTAATACGTAAATTTGTCGCGGCGGCGCGATTTTTCTCGTATCCATTTCCGAATAGATAAAACGAATTCGAAATTTCGATGGTTTCTCTTGTATTTATTTTCCGATTTTAAAAATATCGGGATAATCATTTACCGATACGTATTTATAAACAAAATGGTTGGTGTTAAAGATGACAAAAGCCAAACTGTATGGCGTGGTTTCCACAGCTACCTCTGTATTCTCTTTTCTAACTTTACATTTAATTGAAACATTTCCTTATCTCAAAATTAAACATCCACTAAAATTTTAATATTGGGCATGTAAAACAAGAAGAGCAGTCATCTTAGGCCGACTTTTGTTTGCGTTACAGTAGTTAAATTTAGCGATTTTAAGATCAACAGATTTGGCGTGTACTTTAATTTGGCAAATTTAGGCAAAGTTAGCGAGTCTGACAAACGCGTTTTGGATAATATTTAGCAAGTGTAATAACACAGGAATTGACAATGTCTTATTTTTGAAAATGAGTCTCGATTGTGTTTATAACTTATTTATTTTTAAATGAAGATTAGATTCACCGATGATGTCATTGGTGTTGAAGAAAATAGACGATGGGGAAGTAACGTTGTGGTAAATTATTTGAAACATTGTTTTTCGCTATTTTAAAAAGAAAATACATCTTCATTGATTAAAAATTGAATGTTCTTCTTTTCCAAAGAGTTTTTTTTTTTTGTAATTTTTTTTCTATTCTATAATGAGAAATCATTTATTCGTTAATAATATATATTACAATAGTTGAAAATTAAAATATTTTTAAAAGTATAAGAGTTAAAATGTACAAAATGTGATATTCAATTAAAAATGATACTAAATGATACTAAAGAGTTTTCCAAACAGTTGAATATGGTGAAATCTTTATTTTTTGTGTTTTTTTAAAAATTTGAGGCTTGAGATGTTATTAAGATGTTCTTATTTTTTGACCATTGCGCAGGCTGGATATTCTTATAAACGAAGTTCTTAAATAAAAAATAGCCACGTCAGTGAACGACATGATGATAATCTTAGTGGTTAAAAACTTGTTCAAAGTCCGCAGTAAAGACGCTAGAACAACGTTTTCGACATAACAATAACCCACACATAAGATAATACTCGGTCTCGTACAAACCCAAAGTAAACTGGCATGCGGCTTACTAGAAAAGAGGAGGGGCCCTGGGAAGAAGGTTATTATTTTTTCTCTCAGAACTTTGGAATTGTAACTACTTGTTATTAATATCCAAGGAAGAAGCCTTTCAAGAAAAAGATAATCTGTAATGTACTGTTCCCATGTCTAATTCTCATTACCGTATTAATTGTCATACACAATACACGATAGGTGGAGATCTAACTGTTAAAACATAACGTAACCCGGTGGGTATAGGAGGTGTTAAAAATACGACGCTTTAACCAAGGATCAGACAGGATTAGAAAATCTAATAATTTTCAATTGTTGGCGAATTAATATTCCTTTTCGTTTTAAAATTCATTTTGAGTGTTTTACTTCTGAGCTGTGAAATAACGTGTATCTAAGTTGGTACACGATGTCGGGCGCAACGTACTTAAAAACACTCCTCCACAGGTGGTGTCTGGCATTTATTTTTAGGCTTGCTATACTCTAGTGTGGTAAGCGGTAATTCTCATTCCTATATTTATATAACATTTTCTCTTAAACAAATGCCTGGGATAAACTTGCAAAATATGACTTTTTGCTTAAAGAGCAACAAACATGGAGACATTGCGACTGTTTATAGAGGAGTTTACACTCTCTTATAATTGATTGATTGTATCGAAGAAACGAATCAAATTGAAGCTCGCAGTTATAACATCCACCCAGGATTAATTTGGTAAACTTAACCGATTTCATGTTATGAGTTTACCAAAACATTTCTTTTTGATGAAAAGTAATTTTTAAAGGTCATACGAACTACGAACTCTATAAACGCGAAGGCGATCATTCAAACGTATTTTTGCTTTATAGTTATGCTTTTGATGAGTGTTAATTGTTTGATAGTATTAAAGCTGTACGAACCAAAATTAAATATTTAAAAATTCTGCCACTAAACGTAGAAGCATCATGCATAGAAGGGTGATGGTTTATTTCCACTAGGCGAAAAATTCGATGCGAAAGCCAAAAGAAGACATTCCATTAGTATAAAATTTACGTCACAAACCACGTTGATTTCTATCAATAGAATCTCTTCTTTTGACTTTCGCAGGGAATATCTCGCCTAGTGTAAATCAACCTTTATGTGATTCATTACAACATTGTTGACTCTTCTCCGTAAATGTTATTTTGAGACCCTTACCTGCTCAAGTAAGGCATCCTCTCATGAATACCGCTTTCTTCTATAGCTACCATGCTCGTGTATCTGTGTCAGTACAAGAATTCACATCTTTAATCAAAAGATTAGAATATTTAAACCATAAGATTAGCATTAAGCACTATTCAACATACAACCAGGGTTCTCGCATTAGCCGTCATACCAAAGGTTCATTGGCTTAAGTAATAAGTACTCTGCGATCTCAACACGCCCTTATTTGAGGCACCGGCTAATTAATTTTCCTAAAAATTTCTGTGTGCACGTTTATTCCAGGCCGACCGTTTATTAACTTTGAACTAGAATTTTTCACACGGCGATGACTTTTTTCATCTTTCAATGTTAGCAATGTTAGCAATGTTTGTTGGTGCTAGTAGCAAATTTGACTTTTGAACAAAATCCGCAAAAATCAATGTTGCAATTATTTATATTCTTTATGTATACCTATTATAAAATTTTCGCAAATTTTCCAAAATTTGAATTTTTAAACTGCCCGCTAATTAATTATCCTACGAAATTCTTATATACTTATTCCAAACTGCCCCTATATTTGAGTCCACTGACTACGTACTCGAAAAATTATAGTCACTGTGGAAGAGGGTTTTTCGAACATACTCTCGAGCGCCTAATTGTAGGAGGGTTTAATAGAGATAATAAGGTAGATTTAATAAGAGGGTTGTGTTTTGCAGGAGAGTTTTTGAAAAGTTTTCAAAATAAGCTGAGTGGAGTACAAACTGACACGAGCGCTATTTTTTTTTGAAAAGTAAAACATAGATGCGCTTTAATTTTATGGGGTTTTTTTGGTTCGTTTAGTTCCTTTTTCAAAATTCGTGTATGACATTGTGTTTTAGAAGGAACTCTGCTGCGCTGTGTTTTAACATGTAGACAAGTGGGGGGACGTCAAATCGTGAACCCCAAACACGATGACTGAGCTTCATATAGCATTACTTGAATCATGATTGTTTTCAGGGATATATACGCACAATATACAAGGTTAAATAATTATGCTTCAAATAAAGAAAGAACGACAGAAAAAAAAATAGAAGTTAGAAAAATAGCGTTACGCGGCAAAAAGTGGAAAAAATCGTACGTGCGGTACAAAAAGCAAGCATGCGCGCGTTTTACGCTATACAGAAGATCATTTTATCACGGCCTTATATAGAATGCTTTGTTTCCATTTTTTAGTAAATGGTTAAAAGCTTAATAGTGCAAATATGGATGTAGTTCCAATAATCGCTCCTTGTTAGGGGCATGTTTCCAATAAATGGCCTTAGGGGAGGAGGCATTTATTAGAGGGAAGCTTTTAAAAGAAGGAGCGTTTATTAGAGGATTTATTCAAACATTTTTTTATTTTTAAAAATTCTCATCGTTTTTTTAATGTGATTGAAGAAACAGATGTACACTCAAACGTCATCGAAACAAAAGTCCTGTCAATGATTCTGAAATCGCAGAAACAATAAATTACAAACCACTTAGATAAGAAACTCTAGTTCTCGCTCAAATCCTAAGTTTTCTGAAAGAGTGTACTTTTCTTATATTGTTTTAAATATTTTTTCTCTCTGTCATTATCCCAGCCTCGGTTGTTCTTAACTTATTCTTACTATTTTTCAAGATTTGAGCCGTGTTCTTATAACGTGCATTCTTTATACATAAAAAATGTTAATTCCTGCGTTGACACCTCTAATACCCGTTGATAAAACATCGTACTGGCGTCTGGACGTAAAAACGATATTTTTGTTGATATTGACTCAATATACCAACTTTTGTCAAGTTGCAGGTTGGAATGTTGGAATGTATAACAGTTTTTGAAGTAAAAGCAAATAATCACTGTGGAGGAGTGATTTTGGAGCATTGCTTCAGGCTTTCTAGGCTGAGACCTGAAGCAACGCTCAAAAATCACTCCTCCACAGTGATTATTTGCTCTTATTTAAAACACTAATTTGATACTGGTTACCTACCTGATTTTTTTTGTTCTTTCTTTTCTTGATTTTTTTAAAAATTTTGCTCTGATTAGATTTTTTTCTTCATTTATTTAAAAATAGAAGTTAGAGAAATCTTTTACTTGTTTTTTAAGAAGATATCCCCAGCATGAGTTCCAAGGTGATAACAAAGGAATTTATTTTGCCATCACAATTAAAGCTACACCATTTCTTCAAAGTATTTAATGTAAACAAATGGCTTCTACATATGCTGAAAATATCTTGTTCTCTTTATATCCCACAACGGAAAGCGATGATAAACCATTGATAAACTGAATCCAGTGTATAAATATTCAGTACATTTAGAAAACATGGTTACCAATGTTACCATCAGATAAATTGTCACTTGAGATATGACTAAACTGGCAAAAATTGATTAATCATGATAAAGTGAAAGATAAGTGGTAGAAATAAGAGTAAATTACCACTGTGGAGGAGGACTTTTTAGCATAGTTTGAGGCTTAGCAGCCTAAAGCTATGCTAAAAAATATCTTCTCCACAGTGATTATTTGCTGTTATTTCGACCAGTGGGCGTTTATTTTTTACAAACCTAACATTTACAGAGGATTAAAATTTCAATCATATTTCAAACTAAAATGTGACAGCAATTATTTTTTTAGGTCTAATCTGTAACTAATACGTAAATCTTGTCACTTTTATGTAAAATATGACGTTGTGAAACATAGAGAAAACACAAGCGGATGAATGAAAATATCGCTAAGTAGCTACACGTACGTTGATATTGATACGCATAATCGAGGAATGTTTTGTTAGGTCTCTAGAAATCACTAATTGGTTCCGAAACGTGAAGGCAAGATGAAGCAGATTTTTTTTCATTCCGATGTAACAAAGTATTGGTGAAAAGGCATTCTTTATTATGCTTTTTTAAAATAATTTCGTATTGGATTTGAAAAATACACGCCCATCTCTCCGTGCTGACGCCTATTTCTCTGTATTGCTTAGCAAAAATAATTATCGTCTATGGTGTCGTTTTTTTTTGTTTTTTAGTTCCATCTTGCGTGTACATTAAAAATGAAAAATATTATTTTAGCGGGCCTTACCTATTAAAGTGTTTTGATCTGCTGTTTCATTGAAAGCATTCACCATGCATAACAAATTTTGAACCGAACATAGAAGATAAATGGATAGACAGAACGTGCAAAGCAAGATGATATAAGATGGATTAATTTTGTGACTTTAAGGCAGATCTCTACTGGGCGCTTTCGTTGCGCGAATTGTTAGCCTGAGCTCTAGTTCCAACAACTACGAGTAGTACTACTCCTCGTAATGGTTAAGACTCAGGCTTCATTTAGCCTAGTGGAGATTCAGCTTTACTCTTTTAACAGTGAGTACATGACGTAAGATCAACGTCGAAAATGGTTTTGACGTCGTGTACAACAGTCACCTAGGTGATTTTTACAAATAAAATTCATGATACACAGTGTATCACAGTGTAAATATTACCAGATACCATCCCTTATGTTCCTGATGAGACTAAATTTGGTAGTCTTCTACATTGAGATATGTCTGTTAATATTTTTGAACTTCCACAGCGTGAGAGTCTACCTAAAACGGTCACTGCAATCTCAATTTACGGACTGTGTATTGCCTTATACGGGGTTAACCGTAGTCGGTAGACTTTCATGCCGTGTTTTCTGATATAAAATAAACCAAGAAAAAGTAATACCATCGCTTCAAATTTTGTCTATGCCACTTCTCAGTACAGATAGTGAGAATAATCTCCGTGTTCATTAAATAGTTTCATGGATGCTTCTTCAGACGAGAATGCTTAATATTCTATGTATTTTAATTTATTATAAATATTTACATTTAATTCTGGAAAGCTGAATAAATCATGAATTATCTCAAGACGGGAAAAGAAAATTCTATTTAGTTGAAACTATGGTCGAAATATATGTTTTGTTTTTTTGTTCATCCTTGAGTGAAAAGTTATATATATAATATAATATATTTAATATAATTTCATGGTCTGCTCCATAATTTTTTTATGAGTTTCCCATTTAGACACTTCAGAGGTTGATATACCGAATAAGTGCCCGGGGTATGTATAGTCAAAAATCTTCTACAGGGGGCGCTTATAAGAAGGGAGCGCTTATATATAAATATCAGTGTTACAGGGAGCGATTATAAGCTCATGGGCCCATATCTGTTATGACCTAATAAAGAAAGGGCCTTATATTTGCATGGGACTTTTATAAAGATGGGGGGGATTTGTGCGCTAGCCTTTTACTGGATATATATTCGGGGGAGTTATATACGGAGTTTTACAGTATAGGGAACATCATACTATCTACGATGGAGTTGAATCAAAGTACTGAGAAAATATCAATGCTTTGCAAATTTGCTTAGATAACCCTGTCAACACACAACGTCGGAAGGAACGTCACGTCGTTTTGACATTGTTCCGACGTCATGTGCCACTAGGATTAGTCTCATTTTATTATGGAAACCATGGAAACCAAGCTTTGAGCTTAACCTTGTGAGGTGATTGAACTGTGTTTTCTCAGAGTCAAATTTCTTTGCACAAGAACAATGTTAGTCTCGCTTTACTACGTTAATATGTGGATACTGTTAAACTTGTGAGAAAAAATTGTCTGTAGGAAATTACCTATTTCAATAGATCGCTATATTTCGAAATTGGGAGACACAGTATCGACTAAAAGATTTTTAACACAGTGCTCTCTTCTACAGATTCATTTGTGATTTGGGATTGCTAACGTACCTGTTTACCTGCAAAAATAATTTCCCCAAACTTGAAAAAAATATACAAATCCCCTACTCTGCAGTATCGAATAAACAGGAGGTAAGGAATAAGCGCGAGGTGGGGTTGGGGTTGGGGTTGGAAATTTTTCCAGATTTATTAAGCGGGTGGGATGGAATAACCGAGGAGGGGGGGGGTGATTTTTATAGTTACTAAAGAAAAATGATAACTCTTGTACTTTACTATCGCTGTTCCATGGTTTGTGTAGCAGGCAATTGGTTAGGGACTAGTCGATTAGTTAATTTATTCTAACTTCACGTCATTTGTAACGTGAATTCTAGCTTTTTAGCGAGTTGACTGCTTTATGTTATTGTTGATTTCTTAAAAGTTATTA
>JAULBZ010005801.1:0-13029 GCA_032360805.1 Neoturris breviconis
ATGGGTATAAATAGTCAACGTTAGGAGTTAGGCTTTTAATACACCCATGTAAAAGAAAGTGATAATAATAATAATAAGGACATGAAATCCTGATGCCATGTAAAATTTGAGTGTTTGTCCCTTCATAAAGGTGTTCCAATTGTTTATTTGACCTGAAACCTTACTATCTGATTAAAGACATATTTCAAACACTGTATAATGTGTGTATTAAAACCATATTTATGTGCTTGGGTTTAACTTTTACTTGGTTGGGTGGGCTACTTTTAATATTGTACCTTTGATTTGATTTTCGATTTAGTCAAAAAAGTTATGTTATTAGCTTTCAGAAAATGCAAAAAATCAAAAAAATATTTCCACCCAAAAAAGCTGATCTCAGCAAATATGATTGCTATCACTTTGCGGTGTCAGCGTTATCCCACTTTTGTTGTCATTTCTAAATTTGGTACCAGCATCCGTGGCAATACTCTAGAAGGGCTCGCCAAAAACGCTTTGCTTTTTGTCCACTCAATCCCGAGTTTCAAGCAAAAAGGGTCCGTTGAGTTTTCAATCCAATGGACTGAAAAAGTGTGGTACTGGCCTGAAATCTGGTTATGGCACTCTAGGCAATATTACGAGACTGCTGGACAAATCTTCTTCAACAACTCGGGACCGAGAAAAAGGGCTTAAAAGCTGATGACTGCTCAGAAAAAACACCTCCCCAGGTGATGTGCAGTAGTTATATTCAGACTTTTAAAATAGAAAAATGGAGAAAAACAATTTTAATTTTTTTAACCCTATTCAGGATGGGCTTTTGGGGTCGAAGTGCCCTCCCTCCACATCCTTTGATGGGAACATGCTATAATGTTAAAACAGAAGTTAGTCCAAAACATAAACAACACTTATTATTAAACAACAGTTATTTCAAGCCCTGTTGGTAACAAGAAACCAATCCAATTTAAATCATTTACTCAGTTTTCTGTAAATCTTCTTTCACCAAGCTCTTTATATCCATTACTCTTCCATGACAATTTCAATATTATCTTTTTATGCACATTAATTTTGAATTCAACAATAGCACTTTTTGTTTCATTTATTACCTTAAAAAGGACCCTTTATAAAGAAAATGTAAAACATTTATCATATCTATTCATAACTCATTGAAAAGAATGAAAGATGTTTTTAGAATTTTACCATATGGTTACAATGATGAATATTCCTGCTAAGCTTTAAACTAGATTCGTTTTCATGAGACTTAAAACTTCAACTATCAGCCTTCAAAAAATAAGAGAATATTGTGTGTATTGTTAATTAAAATATGGGGACCACCAATTCGTCAGAGATAAATAATGTAGGTTGTTTTTAATTTTTTTTTGATTGTGTTATCCAAATAATAATTGTAAAAAACGTTATCTATTATATATTTATATTATATATTATTGTTTTTAACAGCATGATCTTCTAATTGTTTGTTTGTTTCAGTTTTTATTTGTAGATATTTTAACTTTTTAACGGGGAGCTAAATATGTAGTACAACCTATTGTACGTAGGTTTAAAATCTTTCGTTTTTCTTGAATTTCAAGTGCTCATCAAATTCTTCATTTATGATTTTTTTTCAGTTAGGGTCCATCTCCAAAATTCGTTCCCAGGGAAAAAGTACTAAATCAACAACCTTGCAATTGATTGATTGGTTTCTTCATACCGAAGAAACTAATCAATTGCAAGCTTGTTGACTTAACACTCTCCATCGTAGATTTAATTTTTCTCAAATTTATTGATTTTGACTTTGTTAAAGCTGCCAAAATATCTGCTTTCTGTTTTGTTTGCCAATTTCAGACCCTTATTGTTTATCTTAATAAAGACATAATGAAATATTCTAGCTTGGTGTAAGAAAGTTCGTTCATTATTCACAAAGAAAGGACCTGTAACTTGTAACAAAACCAAATTCAAGATTTTGTTTTCTAGTATCCAAGACCAAATTCAAGACTTTGTTTTTATTTAATCTTAAACCATTCTAACTTTACAGTAAATCTTTGAAATTTCCTCCTCTGTGCCTAGTGACATTGTACATCAGGACTCGTAAAGGCTATTAAAATGTCCTTTTGAACAATTCAAGTGCCCAAGGTAAAAAATATATATTATAATATAATATAATAATCTATTTATAAAACTAAGTTATGTTATTTAGTGTATATATCATAATGCTATGATGTATAATGGTGTGTATCTAATTCGTGTCCAGCACAATAATATATTTATCAGCTGGCTTCTTGGCTTTTTATGAAACATAAAGTGTGTAGCCATTTTTACTCAATAATTTACTCAATATAAGCAATTATCACAGCGTGAACGCCTACTGAATACAGACCCGTGTAACTCCGTATTCGAACTGTGTATTGCCATGTTCGAATACAGAGTTATACAGATCCATATTCAGTAGTCTTTCATGCTGTTTATTAGTTCAAAAGGTTGCAACTATTACCGGTCTGGAATGAACATACCCTCCTTTCTGGTTCTGATCGAATTATAGAAATGAACAAGACATTCATTCTAACATGTTTTTCTTTATAGGAATTGTGAATAAAAATGTCAAATTAAATCACAATTTCAAATTTTGGTTTATTGTAAATATATATTATAAGAGGCTTCATCAAGCCTGAATATAACTGCTAGACATCACCCTGTGAAGGAGTGTTTTTGGTACAGTGTTCAGTTTAACATTATACTAAAAAAACACTCCTCCACAGGTGATGTCTAGTGAAGTAAATTTATTTTTTATTGACAATTTTTATTGAAGAGGAAGATGTAGATGTAGATCAGGAGCTTAATCAAGCATTTACTACGTTAAAATCCCAAATATTAGCCTAGACTGGGAAATAGTCGGTCTACTGGGGAATCAAGCTAAGAAAATCTGAAGATAAAACGGGAATCGGGCGGAATCATGCTTTTTTAACCAAACAACAATAGAACCTCTGAACAATGTCCATATTACAATGGGCTTAAATTCAGGATTTTACATTATGTCAACTCAGGATTGAATGCCAATCAAAATGACAGAGTGGTTACATCCTTTTGAGATCCTATTGTTTTCAGAGAAACATACAAAGTTTTGTCATAATTTACGGTGTTTAGAAGAAGAACAGGTAATCACTGTGGAGGAGTGAACTTTGAGTATTGCTTCTGGCTAGAAAGACTGTAGCAATGCTTAAAATCCCTCCTCCACAGTTATTATTTGCCCTTATTTTGAATACTGTGCAAGCATAGCCAATTGATTTTGCCCAGCCGACAAAAATCTGTTCAGTAAAATAACGTTAGCTGGATGATTAAAAATTGTTTTATTGTAATTTTTAGAATTTTGTATGAGCAAGAGTGAGAAATCAGCCATGTGTTTGTTTGAAACACTTGTTTTAGGAGCATTTTGAGTCTAAGTATAATTATGGATAACAACTGAGATGTTTTACAATAGGTCTGAATATTACTGCCAGACTTCACTTGTGAAGGAATACTTTTGAGTATAGTTTTCAGCTTTGAAGCTGGAAACTTGTGTAGTAACGAAATCACTCCTCCACAGTTGATATTTGGCAGTTATTTTCAGGCTTGTACAGTACTTCCCAGCCGGCAAAAACCTGTTCAAAGTCGAACAACGTTATTTTGCTGGCTTTGAACAGGTTTTTGCTGGCTGGATTTTGACTGTTTTAAAATAATCTTTTGGTGTTTGTTAGAATGAGAGCGTTCGCGATAATAAGAAGTAACCACTGTGTACAATGTTTGAAATAAAAGCAAATAATCACTGTGGACGAGGGATTTTTGAGCATAGCTTTAGGTTTAAGGATCATCTCCAAAATTCGTCTTTAGAAAAGCTTTCGTACCGAAGAAACCAATCAATTGCAAGCTTGTTGACTTAACACTCTTCATCGTAGATTATTTACCTCAAAATTTATTGATTTTGACTTCTTTAAAACTGCTAAAATGTCTGCTTTTTGATCGAATTTTGAAGATGGTACCTTATATGATAATTAATGTACTTATTTTTATCATATCAAGCCTGGATGTAACTGCCGGGCATCACCTGTGGAGGAGTGTTTTTTGAGTTTAGTGTTCAGCTTCTTAAATGTTGAGCCACACTTCAGGGCTCGAAATAACAGCCGATCATCGCTGTGGAGGAGAGATTTCTCAGAATATTTTCAGCCAAGTTGTCTGAAAATATTCTGAGAAATCTCTCCTCCACAGTGATGACCGGCTGTTATTTCGAACCCTGCACTTCAAACTTTGCTTCATTTCTATGTGCATTTTAAATAAATTACTGTATTGTCCTAACCTAATGGGCAAGATCAACGTCGAAGGAACAGAACCTATTTTATAAATATGATTTTCTAGAAAAAGATGCTTATCACCTTGAAAGCTAGCTAATTATGTTTGATAAAATCTAATTAGTCATAATTAGTCATGTTTTATCTTTTTAAGAATCAGTTTATCCTTAACATTATGCTTAATTCCAGGAAGCTTTTAGCAGTTTTATCCTTATAAGCTTTTATGCTTAAAAGAAAGGTGTATAGAGAATTATTCTGCGAAATTCTGTGGTTTTCTATTTGCAGTAAAAATTGGATTTTTCCGTTCTTGGTTAACCTAGTATTTTCTAGAAGACAGAAAAAATAAGTTTTTCTTGTTTTTTAGTTCACAGTTGAGTTTATAAAACAACGTTCTTTGAACTTTGGTACTAACGTTATTTTGCTGACTTTGAACAGGTTTTTGTCGACTGGGTAAACTTTATAAAACATACCATCAGTTATCAGTATTTGCTATAAGCACAAATAATCACTGTGGAGGAGGGATTTTTAAACATTACTTTTGGGCTTTTATACCATAGTGATTATTTACTCTTATTTCAGTACAAAGAAACAAACCAGTTAGTAAAATCTTGTTTAAAGTCCGCAGTAAAGACGCTAGAAAAATGTCCATCAACGTCTTTACTGTAGACTTTGAACAAGTTTTTGGCCGTTGGGTAACTACTAAGTTCCTTTCTTTCTATACCCCCTTCTCAGCGGGCAAAAACTTGTTCAAAGTTCGCAGTAAAGACGCTAGAACATCGTTTTCAACCAGAGAGCGCTATGAGTGATTTTAAAGAGCTCCAAAAAATAGAGTGGGGGGGACGAGACGTTTGTTGTTCGTTAGCTGTGCTCCAGATCTCCCCCAAGGTTTATTTATATTAAATTATCTTTTGAGTAAATCTTCAAAAATAAAAAGTTTCTCTGCTATGTTTAAATTTAACTATAGGGTCATGTGTTGCCAAGGTAATATAAAGACACATCAAAATCAAAACAAAGAAAACAAAAACAAGGTGTCAAGTGTAAACAAAACCGGAGATTGTCTGATAATAATAACTTTGCGTTAGCGATGAAACCTTTCGTTCGTTCTTCTTAGAAAACGTACTATAATCCTCCGAATCATCAATTATATCAAACTTCAATCTTTAAAGTCTAGCCTATAGATCATAATCGTCAAAAAAATAAACCAATTCCGCACAGTTGTATCGTTGTTTTCATCAGATTTGCCGCGTACGAAGTTTGATATCTAAGAAGCCATTATATTGTTGCAATGAATTCTGCTGTTTGTTGTCCAAACAAATCAAAACCATGTCCTGTTTTCTGACCCGCATGTCTATAACATAGGGCGCAGGAGATATGCTGCGCTTCCACACCCAGAAATTATAGCGCACTCTGTTTTCAACGTTGTTTTAGCGTCTTTACTGCGGACTTTGAACAAGTTTATGCTCACTGGGTTACTATTATAAGTCCAGTCTAATATGTAAAAATTGTTTTAACGAGAATGACCTTTTTGTAACTTTATGGATTATTCAAAAATATATTATAAGGATCAAGTTTAATGATATAAAAGGCGAGGCGAGTGTTAAATAAGCTACGATAGATCATATATGTTTCATTTAATTTTCTGTTTACACCTGTTTTTGTTTGTGAAAGTTTTCTCATATTCTTTTCAATGTGTTTGTTTTATTTTTTCATTATTTCATTTCTTCAAACAAGTTGGAATATAATTAAAACTTGTTCAAAGTCCGCAGTAAAAACGCCTGGAACAGAGTTGAATATGTTGTTCTAGTGGCTTTGCTAATGTCTTTGCTACAGACTTTGAACAAGTTTTGTCCACTGGGAAATACTCAGCTGA
This sequence comes from Neoturris breviconis, assembly GCA_032360805.1. Classification (NCBI taxonomy): domain Eukaryota; kingdom Metazoa; phylum Cnidaria; class Hydrozoa; order Anthoathecata; family Pandeidae; genus Neoturris; species Neoturris breviconis. Next base: position 6,157 of record JAULBZ010005801.1, read on the forward strand.
AGTGATTACTTGTGCTATATTTAGAAAGAACGTTGTTCTAACGTTAACTTTCTGACTTTGAACAGGTTTTTGCCGGCTGGGGACGTTCTTCATTGAAATATTTTTTGTTATTATTGTTTATATGAAACGATATGAGATCCATTGAATATTTTGTGAGAAGTACTTAAAACAAAGTAGTGGATTATGGGAAATTTACAGTTTATCTGACAACTGTGGTTCCTTGTTTTCCAAAAGTATTATCAAATCGTAATTGAAATCGTGAAATCGTGAGCTAGGGAATTAACAGAAAGTAAATAGTAAGCGGTGTTTTCGTTTGTGGAAGTCAGTATTGGTTGATATAAACGGAGATGTTTAAGAAAGTAAAACGTTGAAGATATTTGAATCTGTCTTCTTTTTCAGCAACCAAAAGGAAGAATATATTCAAAATTGGTAAAAAAATATTTTCTCTTGCTTTATTTTGTATTGGGCATCGCCTCTTTACAATTTTCCAGTAGTTAATTTATAGGTGGTCTTCCTGTCGGCACACGACGTCGTTTTGACGTGGTTTCAACGTTGATCCGACGTCGTGATAAAATATATCTACAATGGAGAGTGTTATCAGGGGTTAAAATAACCACCGGTCATTGCGGTGGAGAGTGTTTCAAAAAAAAAATCAGCCAATTTGGCTTTGTAGCCTGAAACTATTCTAAAAATCCCTCCTCCACTGTGGTTATTTACTCTTATTTTGACTACTAGCTTTCTGCCCGGTTAAAACAAGGTTCATAAGCACCTCCTGAAGAGAGCGCTGAGTAACGAACCTGACTTTGATTGGAAAATGCTCATGGTAGAAACCAGTCGATTTTCAGTTTGTTAGTTTGTAAGGGACCATCTCCAAAATTCGTTACCAGGGGAGGAGTGCTGAAGAAGCCAATCAAATGCAAGCTCATTGACTTAACACTCTTCATCATATTACGAATTTTGGAGATGGCTCCAAACAGTCTCCTTTGCATACCTTCCCAGTAGGCATTTGCATACCTTCCTAGTAGGCAAAAACTTGTTCAGAGTTTGCAGTAACATTGGAACAGCCTTTTCAACATTGTTCTAGTGTCTTTACTGCGGACTTTGAACAAGTGTATCAGACTGGTAATAATATATTCTTAAGACTATGCTGTCTGTGATGAGGAGGTTTGGTGTTAACTAGATTAGAGAATTGTCGATCAAAGAAAATCGGAGGGTAAAATGAGAGTCGGAAATTAGGTTTTAACTTATTTCTCATTTCCGTTCGCGAGAATATATAAGCCCTATAGGCTTTTAAGAAAATACTCGAGTTTAGTAGTGAGCGGCATAACGGTATATTGTATCTGCAGACTGAACACTATACTCAAAAAACACTCTTTCATAGGTGATGTCCGGCAGTTATATTCAGGCTTGTATCTGCGGAGAAGGTTGTAATACCAACAAACCTCCTATCATATTGGCTTCCAAGCCTGAATGTAACTGCTGGATATCACCTGTGGAGGAGCGTTTTTTAGTATAGTTTGCAGGGTGTTTTCAATGTACAAAGACGTTGTTCATGTCTCAGAATATCAAAACAACATGTTCTTTTGTTACGTGGAAAAAAAAGCTGATACTCAAAAAAAACTCCTTTACAGGTGATGTCTGGCAGGTATATTCATTTACCAGCAGGCAAAAACCTGTTCAAAGTCAGAAAAATAACGTTAGAACAACGTTCTGTCTAACATTATTTGGCTGACTTTGAACAGGTTTTTTCGGCTTGGTTAACATTTTTTATTATTTTCTAGGACATGGGAGATGAAGAGACCCCGTCTAAGACCTTCGGAATGCGGATACAAGGTAAACTTGCAAGTAAAATGTCTTCTAAAGGCTTAGCTAAACAAGTGGTTGATGGACCAACTTCAGATCTTATTGATAATTGCTATCGAATTGCAAAGTATTATCTGGAGAGTAAAAAAGATGCTGAGAAAATAACGAAGAATATGATAAAAATTGTTGTCAAGGTTGCGTTGTTAGGGCGAAATAACATGTTCACCAAAGACGAATTAGTTTATGCGCAAAATTTTCAAAAAAAATTCAAAACGATAGCTATAACACTGATTAGCTTTTACGAAGTTGATTTTACATTTGATAGTGAATATCTCCTTACTATCATCCTCGAATCGAAAAAGTTGTTAGAACAGTGTGTTAAGGCACATTTAACCGACAAATCATTGAAACGTATAGACAGTGTGTATTCTTTTTATTCCAATCCGGAATTAATGGAAGAGGTGTTTCAACCGGATAGTAAATTGCGTCCATACTTAAAGAACATCGTTTCTTCCCTTAACACTTTAATTGAACAAGGAGAATTATAACAATTTGTACGGAGGAGCGCTAATCGTTTTAAGCGTTAATGAGATCTGAGATGGAGGACGTCAAGTTAAAGATCTTGAGACTAACTGGATATTTTCTTTCAACATTTTCGGTCCTCACTTTGGAGGATAGGTTTTTAAGAAATCTCTCCTCCACAGTGATATACCAGTAGTTATTTTGACCCCTGCAATATCGTTGCGCGAATCTTTTACATAGTACGTTGATGAAGCCTGAGTATAACTGCCGGACATCACCTGTGGAGGTGTGTTTTTGCTGAAAAACACTCCTCCACATGTGATGTCCAGAAGTCATATTCAGGTTTGTGATGTTAGCTTTTTAGGGTGATATCTCGACATGGGGTGTATTAATTTTTATCTATATATTGTAAATTATGTTCATCACGTATGCACAAGCCTGAATATAACTGTCGGACATCACCTGTGGAGGAGTCTCTTCAGACCGCTTAAACAACACTCCTCCACGGGTAATTTCCAGTAGTTATAATCTGGCTTGATACTTATCAGAGGTTAGAATATCTGCCAGACATCACTGTGTAGGAGATATTTTTCAGTTTCAGCCAATTGATTGAAAATATTCTAAAAAAAACCTCCTCCACAGTGATAACCAGCAGTTATTTCAACCCCTGCTTATAATTAATACAGTCACTGATCGAAATTAGTCGTATATGGTAACTGCGAAGAAGGGTCATTGGTCGAAATAAGAACCAATAATCACAGTGAATATTTGTTTTTTATTTCGACCACTGCTGTATATAGTGTCTGCGAAGAAGAGCGTCGGCTTGCAACTGTATCTTCGACTAATCAAATTGCAAGACTGTTGATTCATTGCAGCTGCTGTATTTTTTGCTTATTTCGACAATAGTCAAGTTCATTCTTAGTTACCATAATGGTGGTCTGGAGTGAACATAAATTGTTTTTTGTCCTAATAATATTACTGAAGTAGAATATTGAACGGTCGATCTAATTCTTGAAGCAAATGGCAAATAGCCAAAAATCGTCGCCAGCAAACTTGCAATCACCATTGTTTATGTGAGCACATCATTTTCTGCGTCCATTTAATTATATAATGATATACTACTCCAGCTGTCAAAAATCTTGCTCAAAGTCCGCCGTAAAGACGCTAGAGCAACGTCTAGCTTTAGACTCTCGGAAGGCAGCCCGGAGAAGAGAGAACGGGAGGGGAAAAAGCGAGAGAAAAAAACGTAGGGAGGAAATTTCGATTTCGCCCGAATCACGTTTTATCTTCCCAGCTTGATTCCCCCCGCCAACTTGGCTGAAAATATCCCGAAAAATCTCTCCTCCACAGTGATGTCCGGCTGTTATTTCGAGCCTTGCCACACCATGATTTCTGGATCGAAATATTTTTGAATGTTCAAGTATTGTGATCTTGTGTTCAGTTGGAGTCTTCTCAAGTCTTTTGTGATAGGCTTGAGTTATCTTGAATGTTAACGTAGTTAGACCTTTGTGTTGGGCTGGAGTCGTCTTAATTTAGGTCAGATTAATAATACTATTTAATTTATCCGCAATAATATTATTAGAATGTCAAATTTCATATATACATATTTTACGTCATTTTATTCAGGCCTAACCTTTAGTACCTGCGAAGAATGGTGGTATGTCAAGGTACTGATTGCTTATTTTCCTTGGTGATGTAAGAATCAGTGACTCAGCACTTTCTACTAAGCTTTGCAGATACTTTGGCAAGCCTCAAAATAACGGTCGGACATCACCTGTGGAAGAGTATTTTCTGAAAATCTGAAAACTACTCAAGAACACTCCTCCACAGTTGATATTCAACCGTTATTTTAAGACCTGCTTTGGTTGTTTTGATCTTTATTAACTTTTTATTTTATTTTTATTCGCTTTATTTTAACTCATTCAACAGTCAGTTCCCCTAGTGTCTACCAGCCAGCCGGCAAAAACCTCTTCAAAGCCAGCCAAATAACGTTCTTGCTCTAACGTTGTTCTAACGTTATTTTGCTGACTTTGAACAGATTTTTGCCGGCTGGCAAGGGGTACTGTTCAAATTTTAAAAATACAACCCTTTGAACATTTTTATCATAAAGAATTTTACCGCAGCATTGCTAGCCAATAACCATTATAGTGGAATGCTTTTTGAGCATAGCTTCAGGTTTTGTATTCTAAAGCTCTCATTTTCCATTAGTTATTCGTATTTTCAGCGCATGCGTGCTGTAAATAATTTTGTGCACGTATTTTTTTTTGTTCTAATTTTACTGTAGCTGAAATTTCTATGTTGTTTTGCGTGTCAATCTGATTTGTCATCATACTCTGGAGAAGAGAGTATGTATACTTGTTATCAGAAAGTAAGCAAATTGATATTTACACAATGTGTAATTTAGTCAGTTCACTGAGTGATTTGTAACGCTAGTTTCCGTGTGAGTGTTCGAAATAACAACAAACAAATCACCTGAAACAATGCTCAAAAAATCCCTTCTCCACAGTGATTATTTGCTCTTATTTCGAACCATTTTCAGACCTTATTTGGTTTTACTGCCGTACTGGTCAGCGTTGACAAGACGTCGTTGTCGTTGCGACGTCTAGGTGTCGATGTGACGTCTCTTTGAAATAGATTGATGTCGTATTAGTTGGAACTCTGTTTTTCATTTTAATTCCCATTGGGCAAAAACTGGTTCAAAGTCCGCAGTAACGACGCTAAAACGACGTTTTTAATATTGGTCTAGCGTCTTTACTGCACACTTTGGTTTTTTTGCCTAATGGTTAAGGATAGGTACAAACAGAAAGATATTACATTGCAACAATTTCTATTTTGAGTAGCCAATGCCTCGCTTTCATGTGGATAGGTTTATTGTTTCTTTTTTTTTGTTTTTAAACGTTCGTGACATTGTAATTCAGTTCATTTAGATAGATAATATAAGTTGTCAATGAGTCTACTTATAGTAAGGGATCATTTTCAAAATTCGTTCTCAGAGGAAGAGTGCTGAATCAACGATCTTGCAATTGATTGGTTTCTTTGTGCTGAAGAAACCAATTAATTGCAAGCTCGTGGACTCAACACTCTTCTTTGTAGGTTATTTTTTCTCAAATTTATTGATTTTGACTTCTCCAAAGCTGCTAAAATATCTGCTTTTTGGAACGAATTTTGCAGATGGCTCCTTTAACCTCACATCCATACTCCTGTGTCAGCTCCCACAATGAATATGTGAGAATGGGTAGAAAATGTTAATGTTTTGTTGTTTCTTCATCAAAATTACCATCCGAAAAATTGAGAAAGCCTGAAGAAATGCTAAAAAAATCTCTCCATCACAGTGATTATTTGCTTTTATTTCAAACACTGACTATGGTAATATTTTAATTTCCTAATTTCCTAATATCAACATAATACTCGATTCCATGGCGTCTTCTTTTGATGTGTCTGTAAAGAGAGAATATATGTACCTTCCAAGTCTTTCGATTCATGCGGGGGTCTTCCGGTTTTAAGCTGTTACACTGTATCCTGAATTATTAATTTTATACACACAAACACACAAAAACAAGAGTTAAAATATCTCTTTAACGTTAACTCATCAAACTGCAGTTGCTTAAAAACCGGCAAGAAAGTCGGGTATAAACAGGCAACCGGAAGCCGTAATGGCTCTCGATCTAACGAGCTTCGAAGGGAGACAAAGAATTTGTTTGTAAAACGAATTCGCCTCCGAAATATATCAGGACGTGCGTAGTTTAGATTATAACTATTACAAATCAAACTACGCACGCCCAGATGCTTCGCTCAGCCAGCAAATTCGATGAGTATTTGTCTCGTGAAAATCTGCCGTTATATCGAGAGATTTCTACGAGTGTTTGACCTTAGAGCGAAAACCGGGATGATTTTAATTATGTTTGTTAGATCGAAAAGTTCGTTACATCCGGTATCAGATCGGGAGTCTACTGTATTAGGAAAGTTTGCAAGAAAGAATTTGCTATTATACGCCTATTTCGAAAGTCAACTCTATGTAAATTAAAAGCCAACTCGGTGTAAATTAAAAGCCAACTCGGTGTAAATTAAAAGCCAACTTATCAACTAGTCAGTATTGGATACATCACATTTGTCACGTCACCACGATCCTTTGTTGACATTAAATTGGCTCAATATGCCTCATCCATGTGGTTTGTGAAAACTGATTGAAAAACTGATTAAATCTACATTAGATGACTAAATTTTAACCGACTATTAATTTAAATGTCGACTAAATTTTACACTGTTTTTTTTTTACCGATGAGATATGCATGCATTAACTTTGATGTACATAACAGCAATTTTGTCCCTCTTCTCATTTTTAATGGAGGGGGGGAGGTCCCGGCCGTTCCTCTATAAAAAATCAAAAAGAGAGCCTGGAAACGAGATTGTGTGCATAATTGATCGTACATAATACTGTCCACGTCCAACTACAATCGTGCTATATTTGGGTCAAAGGGAAATTCGTGCAAAAATTCGGAATTTCAACTTTGACAAAAAGCCTTAAATTTTTACTAGCAAGGTGATCAG
>JAULBZ010005802.1:0-13029 GCA_032360805.1 Neoturris breviconis
CTAATTTTGACCCTCCCATTCGCGAAAATAAGATCCGCGAAAATTTCTTCCCGCGAAAATTTCTTACCTTAAGGTATATATCACTACACTTACAGTAATTACAGTCCTACTGTGCATTATTTCGTGTACTTCTTACCATATATACTTCTAAATAAACCCCTAAAACTCTGGAAGGCAACTGGTTATTTTACAGCAGTATTAAGCTATATATTTGGTTTAGTTTTAGCAATGCCCAAATATACAGCAAGTAGACTTCTGTAGATGACTAGAGAATATTACAAATAGTGTACTGTATTATCAACAGAAGATACTGGTATTTTCACTAACCTGGAGCTGCTAGTCGACGCTCTTCTCTGGACATTTTAGCTTTTTCTTTTCTAACTTGAACGGTTTCTATTTTTTCTTCCATAGTGTATTGTTTTCATTTGCTTATGATTGCATGAAAGATTTCTATTTGTGTTTTCTATAATAAAAAGTTTATAAAAGATTTGTTGCAAAAAGAAAGAATTCCACCAGAGATATAGGATTAAATTTACAAGATCATTCAGTGATCGAAATAAGAGTAAATAATCACTGTGAAAGAGTGATTTTTGAGCATAGTTTTAGGCTATGTATACAGCCTGAAGGTAAGCTCGAAAATTACTCCACCACAGTGATTATTCATTTTCGATGTCATTGACTAAAAATCACCCTTCTTTAGCATTAATTATTATATTTCATCTTTGTATATACAAGTAGAAAATGTGTGCCAATAGCACTGATAATATCAAGGACCTGTGTAAAACAAATAACTCTCAAATAATAAAATAAATATTATGGTTTTCTTCATAGCCAAGTTAGCGGAATGTTTCTGTATCCTGCCAAAAGCTTTTGACGCAATTTTTTCTTTGAAAATACAAAAAGTTCCAAAATCATAAGACAATACATTCGATCCGATGGTAGGGTGGCGTACCGTATATAAAGGAACAAATACAATACTGTAGTCCCTAAATAAATAGTGGTAAATAGTGTTTATTATGGGAAGGTTACTCTTTCCCAGAAAGTATTGTAGCGTTGGACATGTTTTTGAAAGTGAGTTGGGCCACATAGTGACTAAGGGACAACCCACTATAGTTGGGCTACAAATTCTATATTAGCATCAACAATCATTAAGGTAAGAACAGGTCTAATTCCCATTCCAGTACACCCCCATCATGTAAAGAACACCTATTTTCAAGAACACCTACGTTTCTGCTTTTTTTGGTTTCGTCTTCCTTTAATAATATTTCGTTCTCTTGAAAAATTTATGTTTTGATTATCTGTAAATTTTCAAATATAAGTATAAAGGCCAAAAGAGAAACAGTTTGGTTTCATCAGACTGTGGTATAATTATTACGCTACAGCCACAAGAAATCAGACTACGAACACAACAAAAATAATGGAATTACATCATCAACACTGTCTCCTTTCGGTTTCATACGGCCATCTCGAATGTTGATGTTGATACACACGGTAATAATCATACTAAAATGCTATTCGCAATCACCGGCCCTGGTCCTTGGCCCCCGGCCCTAGGCCCTCATAAAAATCAGTTTTCCTAAAAAAAATTGTTCTAAGCAATAAGATGTACAAGTTTGAAGATGATTAAACTGTCTTTTTAAGAGAAAATGATTTAAAATATTGACTTTTATCTAAATCAGGGGGTCGGAGGGAGGGTATTATTTACGTATAAGTCTAAAAATTATTTTCCATTGTTAATGACACGTAGCTTAGCAATAGAAACTTCCTTTTTATCTCTGATATAAATAATGCCCAATAGAATAAATGAACTGTACAGAAGAAAAGTGGCTAATTATTTACCTGATGAAAGATAGACAAAATAAACCGTTAAAGTAACGTTCCGAATCCTAATCAAAAACCTCTAACATTTTGGCAATTCGCAGTTTCCTACTAGATTTCCATCCCCATGAATGTACACTTTGTAAGAAGCACTGCTTGTTGTACACTCCTTCTTGCGCTTGGAAAATATCTTAAATAACTTCAAAGTTACCGTACACATCATTATCAACATTATAAGTAATGCTTTGGTACTAAAATAAAATTGCCAATATAAAATTTTAGGGGGCGAGGACCGGGGGAAAGGGGCCGAGGGCTAGGGCCAGGGGCCGGTAATTGCTAATAGCTATACTAATAACATTTTATGTTTTCTCGCTAACTTGGACAGAAATTGTATTTAGGAACATGATACAGATGAGAACAAAACTACTCTTCTATATTTCGGCCATTTTATACTGAATACGGAGAGTTCGTCCGTGTTACTTTGGTGTAAGTTACTTTCCGTGGAACGGACGATTCATTTATCATTTCCGGAATGTCAGGACTAAGTTTGTTATCCCGTAACAATAAAGCGATTCGTGCTTTGGTGCACAAGTGGTGCAGATTGGTGGTGCGAAGAAGTTGGATGTGGTTGACGTTGCTCAGACTTGTCAGACTCAAACAAAAAAGAAAAACCAATGTCTTTACACTTGCGTCTGCCATAAAATGCATGTGCAGTATAACATAAAACACTAAGGATGTTTTATTTATGCATTCTTTATATAGATAGTTTTTTTCTCGTGCATCTCGTATTTTCAAACTTTCATTCAAAAAGGAATTAAAACCAACAAAATAACAACTGGTAAACCTGTTTTAGGCACGGGATAACTCTTTCCTCAGTTCAGTGAACACAAACAAACCACTGTGTCACTGATTTATGTAGCTATAACCCAGGATTTGGCTTAACTATGGAAGAGGCTGCAAAATTATTGGGAAAATAGTATATGGAATCAATTAAAATAATTAAAATAATTAAATATATACCAGCAGGAAAAGTGTGGAAAATCTGAAGAATTCTCTAGGAGTGGTTAAGAATATATGGTACTGTAGGACCTTGCGTCCCAAACCTGATGCAAAAAATAAAGCTTCAAAAGGCAAAAGGGGCCAATCTTGGATTTTGCTATATGATGTCTCCATATCCACTGCACCATTTTACCGTGGTGAGTGAAAGAATTTGGATATCCTGGTGGAACAGAGTGCAGAGAGGAACATGCTGGAATGTGTTTTTTAGAGTTTCAGAAAAGATTGACCCAAAATATTTTTACCGGAGATGTATCCAAGGCAAAAAAACCTATCTATTTCAAGTGGAATTGTAGTTTGTTGACCTTTGGTAAAAGCTAAAGTACAATATTATTCATTCATTAACGCATTTTACGTTAATGAATTATGACATCAACGTACTACATTAGGTGTAGAAGGGAACAGACTGAGATAAATGAACTTCGTCTGTAGAGCAGGCTACGGTAGATGTCTTTTCAAACTCTCCAAATATGCACACTGTACATAAAGAAATAAAGATTATTCGCAAGAAACTGGTCTCTGATGTAGCCTAGTGTCTTGTTTATGTGTGCTAATTTATACATATATCCTCAGAATGTGAATTTTGTTTTGAAAGTTTTTCCTCAAAAACATTTTACTATCTAGTAATATGTAAATATATTGTAAATAGCAAGTCCGGTTTGTGTTTTTACGATTGTCAAACAGAAACATTGAAAAAATACATGTCTTCAAACAAGAAAAGAATGTGCTTTACAGTATAGTTTGTATATTATACTGCACAGGGTTGGAAATAACAAATAATCACTGTGGAGGAGCAATTTATTACCAATTCTTCAGGTTATCAAGTTTGAAGTAATGCTCAAAAATCTCTCCTCCACAGTGATTATTTGCTCTTATTTCAAACAGCGGATGTATCAAGATTGTTCCAAAGTATAATTTTTCAATGATTACATATAGAGAATAACATTAGTAATTTAGTTTATTTTTTATTGTCTTGTTGAATATACAGTTTAGGACTACTACTTAAGTTATGGAACAAAAAACAGTTGTGTACAATATGTCAACTAAATTTTCTTGGTCAAAATGTTTCGTATTTAAGAATGCTAGCTCATGGAATGAATTAGGTAAGTTTTCGGTACGTATGTTTTTCCGTCTTGGGAAATTTTCACTTATTAAATGTATTTTATTAAGACATGCATTTTATAATTTATTGTTAAATAAAACTTACTGTACATATAGGTAATATTGCAACTGCCAGCCTCTCATAATCAAATAAAAGTAAAAATTCATAAAATAAAAATGTATATAAACATAAGTACAACTCGTCTTAGAGAAAACACAACTATTTTGATAATAGATACATGTTTTGTAGAGAAATTATTTGGAACATTGTTAATATTAACAATAATGTATAATTTTCACTATTCTATTTTACTATTTCAAATATTTAGGTAAGATATCCTAAGTCATGCCAAGAAGTAGATCAAAATCACACTCCCGGAGCAGGAGTTCATCGCCAAGGCGGAAGAAGACAAAGGTGAGTTGGCTGTTGAACATTTTGTCTAGAAGAAGATTTTCAGTAAAAGTGCAAGAGGTAGTACTTCCTCATGCCAAGTAAATGCTGCCATTACCCCCATCCCCCTTGTTTTCTCAATTCTTTATTTGTGATTCTATTTTGCAATTTTCAATTGTCTAGGACAGAGACAGAGAAAAGGATAGGGAAAAGGACAGAGGAGATCGCCACAGAAGAGGTAGTCATCGTCATCGCAGTAGATCACCAGCCAAAAAGAAATGGAGATATTCAAAAAGTCGTTCTCGTACAAGATCACCCAGTGTTGATCGGTTTGGTCGCTCAAAACACAGAGAAAAATATAAGGATGAAGAAGAAGATAATAGAGCTGAACCCGGAGTAAAAACTGAAGAAATGGAAAGACAAAGAAAAATGTACGTTTTTATTGCAAATAATTTCAGTGTTTGAAATAAGATCAAATAATCACTGTGGAAGTCTGGTTTTTGAACATTGCTTCAGGTTTTCAAACCTGGAGCAATGCTCAAAAATCTCTCCTCCACAGTGATAATATATTTGTTTTTATTTTGAACACTAAATTTTTTGTTCAGTTTCATATGTACTGTAAAACCTTGTATCCAATTACAAATTTACTTCTGTGGATATTTGTTTATGTACATTTTATGCAAATCCTAATGTATGAACATTGGAAATGTTCGAAATATTAGCAAAATAATCACTTTGTAGGAGGAGTTTTTTAAGCATAGCTTCAGGCTAACACCCGAAGAAAAAAATTGAAATAGGTGGTATTAAATTAGGATATTTTATCCAACATACATGCCGGTCATCACTGAAAATATTCTGAAAATTCTCTCCTCCACAGTGATGACCGTCAGTTATTTCAAGCCCTGGTACACACTACTATTGTAATTTCAGTGCTCGAAATTTTGAGCATATAGTTTCTACCTTACCTTGGGAAGTATACTGTAGATATTACATAGAGTCTGGTATATCAGTCACACTCATTCTGTAATTCCATTCATATCTTTTCTAGTCGTGCGACAGAAATGCAAGCTAAATTCATTGAAGAAGAAACCCAACGAAGAATTGAAGATATTGTCATGAAACGTGTGGAAGAAGAACTTGCAAAGAGAAAAATAGATGTTGATGAAGAAGTCATGAGAAAAGTGGAGGAAGCAAAAAAACATGTTGAACATCACCTTGAAGGTGAATATGAAAGGCGTACAAAAGAAATTGCTGAACAATTTAAAGGAAAAGAGGTTAAGATTATACACTTATGTCATTGTTCGTAATGAGAGCAAATAACTGTGAAGGATGGTGTTTTTAACACAGTTTCATAGGCTATGCTTCGAGATTCGCAGGATGGTGTTTTTAGCATAGCTTCACAGGCTATGCCTCGAAATTCACAGGATGGTGTTTTTAGCATAGCTTCACAGGCTATGCTTCGAGATTCACAGGATGGTGTTTTTAGCATAGCTTCACAGGCTATACCTCGAAATTCACAGAAAGGTGTTTTTGGCATAGCTCCACAGGCTATGCTTCGAGATTTCACAGGATAGTGTTTTTAGCATAGCTTCACAGGCTATGCTTCGAGATTCACAGGATGGTGATTTAGCATAGCTTCACAGGCTATGCTTCGAGATTCACTCCACCAGAGTTATTATTTGTGCATACATATATGGAACACTGGCTTTCATAAAAAATATGAAGTTAGAGTTAAAATATAGAGATTTTGCATTGGTGTTTTCTGTCTGTTCCAGCATAAAAAATGGAGATTTAATTTACTTGACATAGTTTTAAAATTACTAATTGCAGAGAATTAAGAACCAGTTATAATCTCCTTCACATTGCCCAATTCTCCCCAGTATCTTATATTTTCCATATTATGTCATTTCTACTTACACCTGTATGCTGTACTGAGAGCATGCCTCAATATCTTCTGGAAACAACATCTTACACCCATAGCAATGTTGGATGGAAGCATAGGGTTGAAAGAGTCTAAGCAAACTTGATCTGATGATGATGTTGCTTCGAAGTTCTAGCTGTCAACCCAATGTTTGAAATAAGAACAAATAATTACTGTGGAGGTGTGATTTTTGAACATAGTTCATACCATGCTAAAAAATCCCTCCCCTCCACAGCAATAGTTTGTTATTATATTTTGAACACTCAAACCTTCCAAAACAGTAGTTTCTGATTTATGTTTCATAGTAGTATTTATTATTTTATTATATATATATAGGAACAATTAAAACTCGAAATAGAAAAACTAAAGAAAGAAGTAGAAGCTGCATTTGAAAAGGTTCAAGAAACAGAGAGCAAACTTGTGAGTGTCAACAGATATTTTTTGTTACTTCTATTTTAAATATCTGCACTGTGCGAAATAAAAGTAAATAGTCACTGTGGAGGAGTGATTTTTGAGCATTGCTTCAGGCTATAAAGCTGAAGCAATGCCCCAAAATTCCTCTTCAACAGTGACTATTTGCTCTTATTTTGAACATTGATCTATGAGATCAAAACAATGGGAAAAAAATCACTCCTCCCCTTGTAGTGATTATTTCTTGTTCTAATTTCAATCACTGATTGTAAAGGCCGTTTTTCACTTCAGAAAATTTTCCGCGGATGTGTCGAAAGAAATTGTAGACATTCCATTAGTCAATTTTTGCCAATAAAATGTCTATAATTTCTTTCTACGCATGCCCATTTTCTGTTCCGTTTCCATTCTGCAAAAAGATTTCTGAAGTGGAAAACGGCCTTAATATAATCGTCCCTGGAAAGAAAACTTTTCATTTGATTTGTTTCTTTGTAACATAGAAACTTTAGTTAGATAGTTTTAAGCTATGCTCAAAAGTCCCTCCTCTACAGTGATTATTAATCATCTGCAGGGTGAAGTCTGAACAGATTTTGTTGATTTTAAACTAAAAGTGCGTCCTCTCTGCATCATTTTGTGTGTAATTTCTGAACTAAATTAAATGCAATAAGTAAACTTTTTCTGCGAATGAGCCAATCCTGATATCTAAAGGAGGGGGAGAGCAGAGTCCTCCCTGGACCTTGTCAGCTTCAAAAAAGCCCAGGCCAACTAGGGATAAGGTTCAGGATGGGCGATAGTAGGCACATGTATTCATAGATCTGATGACCAAAGGCAATAGGTAGTAAAAATTATCAATCACTACCTATTGCCTTTAGTGTCAGTGCAAGGATAATGAATGATACGATTTGTCATTGCTGATAATTGGAAGCCTATATATCATAAATATTGAATGAGTTCCAAGAAATGACCAATAACTGTAAATTAGGATTATACTAAAAGTCACTTCAAGACTTCAGTGTTTACACAAGAAATGTTATATATAAAATACTGGCTGCATGGTGGAATACCTACCCACCCCGCCCATCCATTCCCTCCACACCCATCCATTCCCTCCCCACCCATCCATCCATTCCCTCCCTGGGCCAAATAGGGTTAATTTCATTTCATCTGTAACCTTGGTATCAGCATTCTAGGCATCAATATGAGACTGCTGGTTAAATAATTTCAAATTTGTCGACTCTGGACCAAGTATGGATGCAAAATCTGCCTGCTGCATATTCGTGTAACCTGTATACGTATAGCCTATATTTATATTATTGACTATTTGTTGTTATTTTAGCTTTGCTCTAAACCTTTTTTGCGGTAGATGCGGTAAAATAAACTTTCCCTTATATTCTTGTCTTTTAGGCCGAAGAGAGACTGACAATGCTTGAGAGACAGCGATCACTTGAAGAAGAAAAGCGAAGAATCGAACAAGAATACAATCGAAATGAAAAGAAAGCACAGGAAGTCATACTAAATAAAAAGAACTCTCGTCCAAGATTATCGTTTGGACTGAAAGCTATGGCACCGAAATAAAGATCACTTCAGATGCTACTTAAGTATAGATCATATGGAAAGTCAGTGCCTGTTCAAAATGTGTGAAAGATGGAAATTTGAACTGGGTATACACGCATGAAAGTCACGCTATAAACGATTGCTTAGAAACGTACGTTCTTACTATCGTTGCTACAGGAAATATGTAGTTAAATTAAAAAACGCTATAATTGCATGGATATCTGTGAAGGAGAATGTTATGTCAACGAAAATGCAATTGATTAGTCCTTCAGTACGAAGAAACCAATTAGTTGCAAGATTGTGCAATCCATTTCCAGTTGGTCAAAACTTGTTCAAAGTCCGCAATAAAGACGCTAGAACGACTTGTTCTAGCGACTGTATTGCTGACTTTGAACAAATTTTTGCTCGTTGGGGATATGGTTATGAACTTTTGCCACGATCAAACTACTCGGGAAGTGCTTTTTATGTTCACGGTAAATTATTTTTTAAAAAAACTATACAGCAGTGGTCAAAATTAAGACAAATAATCACTGTGGGTGGAGTGATTTTAGAGCAAAGCTTTGGGCTTTGTAGCTTGACGCTATACTCCAAAATCACTCCCTCACGGTGATTATATGCTCCTTTTTTACCACTGTTAAGACGTGGTTACGCAGTAAAGATATAAAAATTACAAAAAAAAATGATTTTTCTCCAATATAAATACTTGTTCTGTCTATTTTGATAACAAGAAGTTAAAGGGTAGTGTTTCCAAACGACTGTGGTCCATTCTCTCACACTCACTCCACCATATCACCATGTCTCTTTATACCTACTCTCCGAAAGGTAATTGCAGGGGTGTATTATACACGTTTTTTTATGCAAGAAACAGTTCTGAATTTTGGCGCAAATTTCTTTTTGGATTTTTTTTAAGGCAAATCTTTGATTTTCCAATCACTTTTTCTGGTAGAAAAATAATTTGTTCCATGTTTATATTATAATTGTTAAAAATTTTCCGAAAGTGGAAATCTTACGATAAACCATAATTGCGCAATTTATTTTCGCAATTAAGTCGATTTTGCGGAATTTATTTTCGCGATATAGTTGCAAATTCACGAAAAAAATTCCCTTCAGGTTTAAAGACTTTGCAAATTAGCTAATGAAGGGTTCGTATGCGTTGTGTTTCGGATTTTAAAAATTTTCCCTGGGAGGCCTGTTTGACTTTATTTCTAGTAAAACTACATAAAATTTTGCTTATTGGTGCCAAATGTGGCAAGAGATAAATTGTTACATGGTTTGACCCTCTGGACTAATCATTGATGTGAATATATAGGCTACTTATAAATTATGCTATAGACTATTAAATGGTCTTTCGCAGGTATTTGGTGATGAACACAACAGGAATAGGGACGAATGAGTGCAAAGTGTCATGAAGATACAAATAAGAAATAGGAATTATCATATCAGGGTTACAACAATAACGACATAACACAAAGAACGAAATAGGTGCACGAGTAAGAACCAACACAAATTAGCCTGATCTACAGACAATGATCGATCCTCTCTCTTAGTCTGTTTAGAATTAGAATTAACACGAAATGCGTTAATAGCTTCTTTACCCCAATCCTGTAAACAAACAAAACTTAATGTACGTTCCGCAATTTACCAAAAGCTATGATAGTTTATGCCTATTGATTTATTTATTAAAAATATCCTTCATTGCGGCATAATAGCTAAAAATGGTACCAAAGCTACTATAAAAAAGAAATAATTATTTTTCTGTTGCGCAAATTACCATCTACGCGTTTTGTGTTAATGAATTCTGCCGTCAATGTATTACATTAACTGCATAAGAAAACAGACCAAGTGAGATTTGGAAGAATCGAACATGGTCTGTGGAAGAGACTACTTCATAGGGATTTCTCACCCTTATTGTGATGCTTGATATGATTACATAGATGAAACATTTTTAAATAGCTATGATTACGTAAGTAAATAAATTCTGCGTGTTGAAAACCTAGTAAAAAATCGGAAAGAAGCCCTGGGAACGAGGTTGCACTTGAGTTGGGTTTTTTAGGGAAGAAACTTTTGCGCTTAATGCAGTTGATTATCTCTCTTATCTGTTTTTTACAGGATTTTTATGACTTTGCGTTGTTTCATTTCTTGGGTGCAATTTTGCTCACATTCCATTTCAAAAGTACAAAGTAACCACTGGTTAAACGTAAGACTGTAGTAGAACTATAGACTTATTTAGCAGACCCTTCAAGAGTAAGTTTTGCTACTTTCCATGTAATTACAACAACATTTGGCACGTGCTCCAGGTGGTACAACTAAGCGGCAAAAATATTGTAGCAAGTCATCTCGTATTTAGAAACCACGATCAGCCATTTTTTCATATTCTCTTTCCAAGTTTTCATAACGCCCCCTATCCATCGTAATAAATCTATCAGTCCTTTTTTCGCCATAACAGTCTGACCAAAAGAAAATAAATCCACTTGGAGTTATGCCAACTAATAATTTAACAGTATTATGGTGCTTGTACTCTGACCATGTTGCATACTTAATGATTTTAGTCGTTTTATAAACACTTTAGTGCATCCTATGATAACACGACATTTATGGTAGCCAGCTTTTTTAAAACTTTCTGGTAAATTATCTCGTATACTTTCTCGTGGTAGCCAAACAACAAACGCTTTTTCAAGTATTTTACTTATTATTTTAATCCAAGTTGTAAATGTTCTAGAACACACTAGAGATTCCAAAAAGATCGGTTAAATCTTCCTTTAGAATGTTCAATCTAAGCCTCAACAATGTCAACAAGGAACTCATCTTTCTAGTCAGATTTTTCATTTTAATATTTCTATGTCTTGGAATTTTATGGCTTTGAGTTCTCTTTGAGTTCTTTTCTCTCATATTTGAAAGATATGGTAGCAGAAACAAAAATATTGCATTAAATAGAGGAATTGTTGAAATTCCTGTGTAAAGGTTCATCTTTTGGTCACTTTTTATTTTACTCCATGTAAATGTTAAACTTCTTGTGCTGTACAGTTTATCTCTTTGTATTTTTTTCACTCGAATTTTTTTTTTGACTAACAAATTTACTAAATTTTCCTTTGAATCACATCCTTCATTATTTGTTGAAGTGTAACCTTTACAGTAAGAATGATCATCGGCAACAGTTTTGTCAATACTAGAATCGAATTCAGCAAAATTAAATTCAATTTCAATATTACAGTCCTTGGGGTGGATTGGAATATTCTAGTTAACAACCTCCTTGGTTTGTTAGAACTGCAGTTATATCCAAGTGCTAATGTAGATAGTGGATGGAGCTGGTGTTGGATAACCATCTACAAAATGTTTAGAGCAAACTCTATATGTATCTATTGGTACCCGCCCACTCATGTCTTCATTTTCACGCTTCATAGATTTGATCCAAAGAGAAAAAAATACAATTTGAACGGTTTTTCACAAAGACATTGGTCATAATCTCAAAATTAAAACTGCGCGAAGATTACTTCTGCCTGGATTGATAACTACGCAACCAATTAACAAGACCAAGAAAATTTCGTGTACCTATTTACAGCTCAAGAAACAATCAGAAACACGTGTTTGTTTTAGATGCATAAATATTTACAATCTTTATATATGCGAATTAAATGGCCACCAATATTTAATATAAAAATAACGTTGCTAAGCAGATTGTCTTTGGAGTCCAAAGTTATACTTAATATATGCTCAAACATAGCGAATCCAAAATTATCAGAATTCTGACCATTGAAATTTTTGCATCATAAAAACTCGCTATAGAAAGTTAAAAGGTCCATAAATGTCTCAATATCGCGTTACGAAATCAAGGGGTTTATTAAGAAATCAGTCCGTTACGTACCGGAGTTACTGTCCGTCTTAACCCCATCATGCCCCACCTACTAATTTGTACATAACTTTTTAAACAAAAGTGATATTATGCTCAAACTTTCTGACTTTTCCTAACTTTTAATTTGGAAAAAAATCCAAAAAAAATTAAAAATAATTTTCTCATCTTCTGCATTACGTTAATTTCCAAACAGGAGGGTGACCAAAAAAATGAATGATTTTTTATCATTATTTTTTTTAATATGACATATGACATAATTGGATTCGAAGAGAAGCTATCATACCAAAACGTTGTACTCGTGAAAATATGGAATTATATACCCCAGATAAGCTACAAAGTCATAATTATGAAATAATAGGACACCTGCTAATTATTTTTATGGTAAAATGCAGATTATAGTATCTTTGGGGAAAAATTGAAAGAAAAATATGCAGTCATTCAGATTTTATGGAGGGGGGGTTTGGGGGGGGGGTGGTCATGCTCATTGAATAATTGTTCACTGGAACGTTTATAGACCTTCCTAAAATACCTCGCACAAAGTGAAAAATTCAGGAATTTGATTATGTAATGTTTTCAGATCGAGATAGTAGCCATGGCTCATACTGCTACTACCATAATCTTATGAATATGCAAATAAGCGAAAGTTCTACATCCTAGTCTAGGGGATTGAGAAAGGTGGATTTCCACTAGGCTATATATTTCCACTAGGGTATAAGTGTAAATAAAATGAGTATCAACCTCGTTTCCAGGGCTTCTTGCCTTTTCGAAAAGGTAAGAAGCCTTGGGAACAAGGTTGAATAAGTATCATATATGATATTCACCTATTGGACATTTAATATTAAAATTAAATTGTCTCTAAAGCTTGGTTTCCAATAAAGAAATTTTGTTGAGCAACAGTTGTGCAACACTTGTTGCGCGACTGTTGCTCAA
>JAULBZ010005803.1:0-13026 GCA_032360805.1 Neoturris breviconis
TTAGTTTAAATAGAAGTTAATTTCAAAATTTATTTTGGTTTACGGATACTATTATCTTTCGTTGAACAGGAACCGGAACTTTAAAATTAAACTTCTAAAGATTTCTCGTAAGATATTTTATGCCATACACACCTTAAATTAAATTTTGAGAATGAGTTTTGAAAGTGTAAAACTTCCCTGGAAATCCTAGGTTCGTTCAGTGTATAAAAAAGTCTCAGAGGCTTGTTGCGTAAACACTACCAGAGCATAAGATTTTAAAGTAAAATTTTACTTTTTGAGAATTTGTTTTGTGAGCACCATTTTGAAACTCAATAGAGAAATTTGAAATATTAAGTTTAGACGGAATTGAAGATAAACTGTAAACAAAATAAAATTAAAATAAATTTGACCATAATAGTCTTAAAAAGCGTTCCTATATCGTATGATGCTCAAGTGTAGATATTATTTTCGCCAACATTTATTTTGGGGATTAAAAATCAACAACATGTTTTTAGCGTGCGTTTAATTTTATAAATTCGATAAAGGAATAAACAATTCCTGATAAAAGAAGAAATGTTGATTTTTGTTAGTACATATCCTTATCAATGCTCTATTTACGTTTTAATATTATTATCTTACATTATGCTGATACACCCGGCATCCTGCCTTGGACACGTTTATGTCTTGCCAGGGAATTGAGAAAAAAAATTTGCGTATACGGTTTTAATATCGCAAATAGAGAAAAATAATTTGTGGAGAACATTTAATTTCTTGAATTATTAGGAGATTTGCGATTCGCGAAAAATTATACACTTAAGGTGTATCGAATTACGAAGTACAAATTCAAAGTTTAATTTAAAGTTACGAAGTACGAATTTAAAACCTCCTAATTTTGTAGGCGTTTGGATGTAATTTCGTTTTTTTTTTGTTATTTCGGGCGGTGTTTATTAAGAGATATTTCGTAACATTAGTAATAATACTTACGAAAAAATGTTTTCATGACGTCAATCAACATTCCTTGGCAAGATATTTTACTTTTATTATGTATTATAAACTTCCCGCAAATATTTTATGACTTCAACTTCAATCAGATTACAGTCGGTCCGATCTGGAATATTTTTTTCATAAAACAACGAAAACGAGGCGTAAGTTATTGCATCGTAACAAGTTCTACTTTGAGCAACGGACGCCCCTTTTCCATTGTTTTATGAAAAAGACTATGTAGTATTATACATACTATTTTTAATAAATCGAAAAACTAATTTATTCCAACTCGAAAATTAAAATAATAAGATCTTTTAAAAAGAAGAAGAAATAAAATGTAATAAGGGATTATTTCCAAAATTCGATTCAAAAGCAGATATTTTAGCAACTTTAAAGAAGTTAAAATCAATAAATTTTGGGAAAATTTAGCTACGATGAAGAGTGTTAATCAAGTCAATGAGCTTGCAATTGATTGGTTACGAAGAAACCAAATCAATTGCAAGATCATTGATTCAACACTCTTTCCCTGGGAACAAATTTTGGAGATAGTCCCTAACCCGTTTTTAAGAACTGATCTTAAATTAACAATAAGTATCTATATCTTCAATACCTATTTTAAAATCATTCAAAGTTTGGGCTTCTTTAAAGGTTAAAGTCGCTCTGAAATCGAATGAATTTGTTCTGACGGAAGATATATTTGGCGTAAGAACCAAGGTATTGCCACTTCTTAATTTTTAGGATTTATACCTTATTCCTTTTATTGTTCCTGCCCTATTTAATTTTGCACCTCTAATTTTCCTGACTCTTGCACCCGTTTTTCGTCATTTCCGCCAGTATTTTGTCCGATTTCCGCCTTTAATGCGCGAAAATAACATCTTAAACACGCGAATATTAAAAAGAGTAAGATATGCACGAGTTTTTTAAAAAACAGCTTTATAAGAAATAGTTCTGAATTTAGGTCAAAAAATAGAAAACACGAAATTTGCAAACGGTTAAGAAACAACCATATATTTTTTTCGTAATTTTAACTTATAAAACAGATGTAGGTTCCTTATTTGGAACAAAGATGTTCTTTGCTTATCACAAAAACAGAATATGTTAAAGGAACAGTTTCATTTTGTATCTTTTGTTAAGATTTATGTTTGATAGCAATACATATAGTTTTCTCTTTGATAATTTAAGAAACAACATAGGAAACTCCAGTTCTTACTCAAATCCTAAGTTTCTTATAAAAGAACGTGTATGCAAATGTTTAGGACATATAATGGCCACAAATCGCAGTTAATTATAAATTTAACATTCAAGATAAATTGTAGCTGAAGGTTGATTTCCACTTAGTGAAAAATTCGCTTCGAAATTCAAGTGAAGACATTCCGTTGGTAGAAATAGATGTGACACAACGCGTTGAAAGCGTAGTTGAATGACAAGTCAAAGTTTATTCGAATTAAGGGTCTGAATTTATGAAAGTTTTTGTCACGGCAAAGATCTTGCAAATGATTGGTTTCTTCGGTACAAAAAAAACAATCAATTGCAAGATCGTTTCGGGGCAAAAGCTCTCATATAAACAGGCCGTAAATTGAACAAAAATCAATCCTCCATATATTTTGGTTTCATAGTTCCTTAATAATTAACTACTTCGAAGTCGCTTTTTCTGTATTTAGGAGAAGGCCAACATAAACTATTGACCGGTTGATAGCTTTTCTTGACCTTTAATACTTTTTATTTACGGTCAATAGTTTTTCTGAAAAATATTTTTTTATTGATTGTACTTAACCGGTTTTGATTATTTTGTTCTTGGTTTTTGACCGTAAATACACTTTCTTGACGGTTAATGCTTTTTCTTAACCGGTTAAGATTTTTTTATTGACGTAAAATGTTTTTTATTGACCGGTCAATTGATCTATTTTATATAATTTTGCTAAATAGCTACGTATGTATCTGTTGACGAACGCACAAATTGGTATTGGCAAACAATTTCTGTCACAATTAATTACTTAATGAGTTATAACATTACTGCAGTTCCTCATGAGGCATGTAATTTGGCAAATAGCTAGATGGTAACGGTTTAGTTTCCCAGGGTTGGCTACTCGGGCAAAACATAAATATCCGGGAGAGGGCTCCTTGCAATAGATAAACCAAACTTAAAGACTTGCTTGCTACTTAAATGGTAGTGTTCAAACATAAACTATTGAGCGACATAGAAAAAAATCTTGGACAATAGCTACCTAAGGCTAGGTTCGATTATTTATATTAACAACTAACGCCATATCCCAACCGGCAAAATGCCTGTTCAAAGGGCTGATTCCAACATTGATAAGGGCTGATTCCAACATTGATCGTGACAAAGAAACGCTTATTCTAGGGAAGCGAAACCTAATCCACCTAATCGCTTTTTGCAATATTTTTAGAATGAAGAGAAACATTTTTTATCATTATTTATTACTTACCTAATCAAATATCAAGTTCATATTTTAATCGTAAAGAAATTAAATATGTTTCCAATAACTTTTAAAATCATAAATAAATGTAATAAAATAATAATAAAATAAAAAATAAATCTACTAAAATAAATATAATCATAGTACCATCTAGTGCTGGGATCTAGTTTGAAGATGAGAGCTTATTTGTAATAAATACGTAATTAGGTAATTTTTAAAATAAAACATAATTCTATATAAATATATTCACTTTTTTATAATTTCTACATATGTATTTCCTAATAAACATCTCTTTAAAATAATGTCCACATATTTAACAAAAACATTTCAAAATACGAAAATTATCGCCCGGAGATCCGAAAAAATGTTTTGTAAGCAAATATTTCGGAAACATTTATCTTTGTGATTATATGTAACCTGGCTAAGTATTAATCAAACACCAGCTATTGTAAAATAATGGTATTGGCTATTTATATAGGATTTTTCTATGTAGACATAGATGGTCTCAGGTTATAAACCATATTTTTGATTCGTCAACATAATAAAGCTGAAATCTTCAAAATTTGTGTTTTATAGATAGTTTCGAAAAGTAAGAAAAAGGTAAAAAGTAAGCCCTATTGTTTTAGCGGTTTAAACGTTATAAATAATAATGTGGCAGGGGAGGGGGCGGAATCCATCCCCCATGAATAGTGCTAAATTAAGTACAGTTAGAGTCAAGAGTTACACAGAGCTGCTAGTTGAGGAGTTAGGAAGTTGTGCTAATTTTACGGATACCAAATGTTTCAATAACGCGCCGTATCGAATCTAAGAGAATCTAAATAATACTATATGGCGTCCAAGCGAAAGTCACTTGAAAATACTGAGAATGGGGACACCTATTTGGATAGTATGTAAAGAACGCAGACCTGATGAAAAACTTTAAATGGTGATCGAATATGAAAACTCAAATGTCACTGAAGTGGTATAATCAATTGATAATCATATTAACATTCAGAATGCAATTATATAGAGGATAGAATTTAATTGAAAATATTTTACGAATCAGTTATAATTTACATTGCAGAGAGCAACTAGGCCAGAGTTTTCAATTCATACTCAAAATAGTGCCTGGAAATAAAAATTCACTGAGGGATTCAGGGGAACTAAAAAATCGTTTGAATAAGGGGAAGTTGACCTAATGAATTTCGTTTTTACCGTGACACGGAATTTGTTTGAATTATGGAGGTGTTCGAATTAGGGAAAGTCGAATTATATTGAGTCCACTGTATTCACAATGTGAGTTCATTAAAAATTGAGCAAAATCAATAGAAAATGGAAAAAAACGAAAAATTAATTTCAAAAGTATGCCGCTCTCCAAATATTCATTTTCATCTCTTTCTTCTACTTTAGTGAGATTGTAACTTACTTCGCACAATCCTGCTGCCGGCAGAATCATAGGACTCAGAACCGGTCACCGAATGAAGGTTGCCGATATTTAGTGACTACCTTTTTTATAATCAATGATTAATTTATGTTATCAAAAACATTCCAAGACTATAAGCCATCAATCCAGATCCATGATCTGACGTGTTATATCATAGTCACAAGTTTCTTGTGACTATGGTTATATAAAGTATAAACGTAATAAAATCTCGGCTCTCGGCAAATACGCAACTCCCAAATTCTCAAAATCGCAACTCCCCATCTATCCAGCATGCAAATCACCAACTTCCTAACTCCTAACTCTAAATATTCTCTTTTGAAGGCTTCAGTAGAGTCGCTATTAATTAATAAAACATTTTACGTGCACTACGATTTTCATTTTACCACGTGCTTCATGAACTTCCGCATGATAATATTTTTATAGCATTTTGGAATGGGTACGCAACATCGAACTTCGACCTAATAAATAATATTAATTAAGCCGAAATCCGATGTTGCGTACCCAATGCAAAATACTATAAAAATACTACCATGCGGAAGTTCGCGAAGCACATAGTAACATGAAAATCATAGTGCACGTAAAATGTTTTAAACACATCAAAACATTAGGCGTAAAGATATAGGGCATAGAATAAGTAAAAATTAAAGGCTCTTTCTTGTATGTAACCCGTATTTGTAATATTCTTAGAGTAATTCCTTACATCATTTTTTTGTATCTTATATCTTTTATCCGTATATTTTGGTAATTCAACCCCCTGGAAACGCAAGTATTAAAGGAGAAATTCTGTTATAAAATTGTGATTGTCGGAAGGTTATGGCTGACATGAAAGGCATTAAGAACATACGTAACAGTTTAGATGAAAAAGACAAGTAGCGCGGAAAATCATTGAGGAACTTGATATTATCAAATCTTCTAAATTCTCTAAGAAAAGATTGAAGGAATAATCGATACTTATATATTCTTGTGTTATACTAGCTATATTTCTGATTAAGCAAATTTTTCTTTTGTTTTCTTATGGTTCTACGAAATGAACGACATCAACGACTCTGCAGAAACATGACGTCGTAACAACGTCAAAACGACGTCGCGACGTCGCACGGAGACAAGTAGAAAATATGTACTTGACCTATTCATTAATCGATATTTATATATTATTGTGTTTTATTAGCTTATTTCTAAATTAAGAAAAAGTTTCATTCTGTTTTCTTATGATTCTACAAGATGAACGACAGCAACGACTCTGCAGACACACGACGTAGTAGCAACTTCAAAACAACGTCACGACGTCCCACATGGACAAGTAGACGATTGATCATTATGATTGTTAGAAGTACGTGACCTCTTCATCAATGAAAGTAATCTTAATAGCGAACAGATAATTATAACTTAACCAATAAAAATTAGGTAAAATTGCTGTAGAATGTCAATTATCTCTATCAATCTTGCTCATCACCGAGTATAACCTAACCGGCAAAAACCTGTTCAAAGTCAGCAAACTAACGTTAGATTATCGTTCTTTGAACGTTGTTTTAACGTTATTTTGCTGACTTTGAACAGGTTTTTTGCAGTTGGGATTTGTAAAACAATATTTAAATATAATAATTGCAGTCATTTCAATGGTCTTCACTAGTTTTTTGTTCTAAAAAAGTCATTCCATTTAGTTTTGGAATCTGAGATTAAAATCCGGACAACAACATTTCTTTAAAATGTTGTTATAAACATAGACTAGAGAATAGTCACTCTAGAGGGAATCAAGGTAAGAAAATCGAAAGATAAAACGGGAATCGGGTGAAATCGGAAATATAAAATCATTCTCCCTTGTTTTTTCGCTTGGTTTTTGCTCCTCCTGTTCTCTCTTCTCCGGGTTGCCTACCGAAAGTCTAGGAGCTAGACTATTATAAACAGCGATGTCTGTTATATAAATTATGCCACAATAACATGCATGATTACGCAGCTATTATTTTTAGATCCCAAATGGGATGACGCTACTGGAAGAAGCTCACTCTTATACATTAAATTGCAGACAATCGGTGTTTCAATCAAAATACAGATGCTTATGACGTCAATGAGTTAATCTGTATGATTATAATAAAAAGTTAAATACTTCCATTACTACAAGTAGTATAATAAAAGACACTTAATTAATGTAATTAATGGAGGATACACAATAGCTCCTTGTGAAATAATGAAATATATCTAAAATTTTGCTTATTTTATCGGACAACTAAAAAAACACCAATTGCAAAAAATTAATTTATAATTTATTTTCACTTCCAAAATTCTCCAAATCAATGCTTCTGAATCATCAAATAGAAATTGCTTATGTCTCATTAAATTTTGATATATCATATATGATTATGAAATTAAGGTCACCAAACGTAAATGGTCGAACTGCCATCAATTTCAACATGTGTCGTGATATTTTGATTTTTCATGAAAATAAGCATAGCAATTGAGGTTATGGCGCAATATTTAAGCGACTATTCGAAACCAATGTAACAACCATTAGCAAATACATTAGAAATAATTAGAGAGTTAATTGTATAAAACTATTAAAATTCTAACAAAATGCGGTTTTCAAAAGATCTCCTTAGTAAAGCAATTGGTGAGGATGAAAGGATGCACATTCCATGAAATAATAGCAATAATAATAATAAAAGGTTCGGAACACGGAACACGAAACATGAAATTGAACATCCTGTAATTACAACACGCGGTTTATTGCTCTGAAATTGCTACATATAGCACGTTACCTAAATACAAGAAAATTTAGACCTCCTTTAGCTTGCCACTTTAATAATCTAATAATAATAACTAATCGTCCATTTAATTTTCGAGACATATTTTTCAGGGTTCTGATGTTATAAATGCTAATGTTAAAAAATTATTGCTGTTAGTACATCACGACTGGATTTTAAGTTCCATTCCATAACCCTAATTTACACGGGGTATATGGTGAACATATATTACGTGGGACGGGAGTGGGATAAAATGCCCTAGCCCCATAATTTTTATCTAAATATGCTAGATTGTTTAAAATTTCCCCAAACTTAATTTAGTATAAGTACTTTCAATTTATATAAAAATAATTCCTAAAACAGTCAATATTTTGCAGTCAGCATTTTTTATTGAAAAACAAAGAACTTCGTTATATTTCCTATTATGACATAAAATTTAACTGATATCTGGGGCGTTACAAGAAAAACGCCCATTTAAATAAAATTCGTCTATATTTTTTGCGCCCTGATCCATTAAAATTTCCGGAAATTTTTCAATTTTCTAAACTGTAACTAAACTATAGACACTGGTCTAAAATTTTAAGTTGATTAAGTTAGCCGTTTGGAATTTATAGAGGAAAATCTCCCAGAGGGGAGATTTTTACCCCCACCCCGTGCAAACACACCTTGTGCTTTGTCAACTAAGAATTAAAAATCCAGGAAAGATATAGAAAAATAACATATCACAATGAGTAAAAGTGAAAAAATGCAATATTTCTAGAACATAATTTAAAACCAATGTAGCCATAACATAAATAGAGTAAAAAACTGAGAAACAGAATTTTTTCAAAAAATATTAAAAACGAGACGTTGGTTGTTCAGAGTAGAATATGTTGCAATGCGGCCCCGGCACAAAAAGAAAGTTATTGAATTGCAACAAGTTCTACTTCAAGCAACCAACGCCTCGTTTTCATTGTGTTGCGAAAAGATCTATTCGAACCTTTGCAATATTTGGCTAATGAAACAACAGTTTGCTGTTTTTAAACTGCAATCCTGGAAAATAATACTGTAGACAAAATGAATTTTTTGCAAAAAGTTGAAATTTCAACTATAAATTTGATTAGCAAAACGAATGGCACGAAAATTCGAATTTTATTCAAAAGCCTGGGTACTAGACTGCTGAGAACAACAGAATTCGTCGAGTTGGCAAAGGATCCTAAGATCCTAAATCTCTTCGACAAATCTTCCTGGACTTCTCGTGGTCGTTTTCTGCATTTTGGTTTTACTTTTGGCGTGTATTTTACGTCAAAATTTTTAAAATGTCTCTTATTTTATTTCCGGGATTGTGGTCTTGTGTAGCACCGCTCAACATAACATCCAAAAACACTATTTTTACTAAACTGTTAATTTCAAGATAATTTGTAATTTTTTTCCTCATTCTGAAGAAGTCATGTGAAATGACAAAACAAGTTAATAAAAATTAAACAATTCTTGTTTCTAAAAATAATTTTGTTTTTGTTTTTTAAGGACCATTTTATAAGAACACCCAGGTTGAGATTTCTACAATCAAAAATTAAAACATGCACGAAATTCTCATCAGTTTTCGCTGTGTCCATGGAATTTCAACATACCCTCGTAAGATATGCAATATAACAAGATAATGCATCTGCTTGGTAATAAAATTAAAAGAAAATAAACATGAGCGCTACTTTTACTAGCTAATAAAATGATTGCTCGCTGAAACTTTTAAAACTCAAATGATTTAAAGTCTCCCCTAAGAACTAGAATTACAGAGAGTTAACTATATTTCTATGTCACATTGAATTGAAACAGCGTAACATCAGAATGCGTTCGAATATCATATTATCAGCACTATACCGTCGTTAGATTGAATAACGATCTTACAAAACAATAACCACTAATTGATAAAAAGGTCGCCATGACCCTTAGAAATATTGTAGGTTAATTTTTATAAAGAGTTTTAATTGTAAAAAAGAAACATTTATATAATAATAATAATTTCTTTATTTTATGGGCATGGGGTTATCATTTTACAATCAACAAAATGTTAGTCAAACCATAAAGGTTAACTTTTAAATCCCATAATTACTATAAAATAAAATTAAAGAGTTGTACTTGCCAACCAACGACGTCACCAAAATAGAGACACTGCAATGGTTTCTTTTTATCTAGATTTAAAACAATGGAATCCAAAAAACAGTGTTCCTATTGTGGCACATATTTGTAGGGGTAACAAGATCTTAAAACTTCCTAATAAATGATAAAATCATTAGACTAAAACATAAATAAATAAATAAATAAACTAAACTAGAAATTAACTTATATGTAGCCTACTCCATGTACGCATTCTTTACACAACCTACATGAACATTTTGGTAGCCATTTTTTAATTTTAACCTTAAATTCTTTCAAAGTGGGTGGGTTTCTTTTATCAGAACGCACCATATTCCAAATAATAGGACCAATGTATATTAAGGAATCATGTCCATAATGAGCAGTTCTTACTGGAGGTAGTAGAAAGTCAGATTGTGTACGAAGATTTTCACTTTGTTCTCTTTTTGGAACAAAAATAGTTTTCATTATTGCTGGGGAAAAATCGTGCTTTACCTTATAAATTTCTAAAGCTAATCGTTGTATGTTTTTATGATGAATATTAAAAGATCCATCTTTTACTAACTGCTCATCAAAAGACGAAATATTATCTAAGTAAACAATACGAAGTGCTCTTTCGTGAACACGATTTATCTTGTTATTTAAAATCATATCATGAAACATCCAAGCTAGTGGGCAATATGCAAATTGTGACTCTACAAAGGATTTCATAAGAACTCTTCTTTTTTCAAATGACTGCCATCTACTGATTCTAGCTAACGCTGTTAACTTTCTGTTTGATTTTTTACAAATATTATCAATATGTTGTTTAAAATTCAAATTACTGCTTAATTCAACTCCAAGAAGTTTTTCTGATTAGCTCTCCCATATTTTTTCATCATGAATCTTGGCTCAATATGTTCAAATATATTCCCAGATACGAGGAAATGACATTTATTTGCGTTTAATTTCAAATAATTTTCATTGTACCATTCGATCGCTAAAAGTGAGTCATGCTCTAATCTTTGTAATAAATAATTTAATTTAAGGTCACAGGCATGGATAACCATATACTTTTTGATTTGCGGACGTAGTGAAGCTGAAAGTTTCACAATTTGTGTCTTATACAGAGTTTGACAAATTCAGAAACTTTCAATACTATTACTTTAGTGGTTCAGATGTTATAAAAAATAAGAGGATATAGCTACAGTCCTTACAAACGAATTCGTGCTTGGTAGCATCTCACACTGCGTCTGTTTTTGTGGTACAAAGAAAGATATATATCACTCTCTGGAAACAAAAATATAGACCGATTCATTAATACATGACAACGAGGCGTTGACTGTTCAAAATAGAACTTGTTGCAATGCAACAATATTTTTTTGTACTGTGCCATGTACAAAAATAAAGTTATTGTTTTGCAATAAGGTCTACTTTCAGCAGTCAACACCTCGTTTTCATGCATTTGTGAATAGGTCTAATAATTGTATAAAACACATTCCCTTCTCTAGGCAAATCACGGTCAATCGCTATACCAGAAAATCGAATTGCAGCTGAAGAACGAAAGAAACAACGAGTAACAAAGGAGAAATTAAGTGAATTAAAAAGACATTTGAACGCAGAAGGTGAAGACATCAGCCGGAAAATGAGACAATGCCATATGAACCTAACGTTATCAGCTCAACAATCTGATGCAACAAAAACAATGCATTTACGTGAAGAAATGCAAAGGTTAAATCAGTATCAAGCAAAGCTACATTTTCGTATGGATGACCTACTCGCTAAGGAGAGAAAATTGAACATGTCTTCATCTAATAATAATAATGTAATAAATGATGCAAACCAAGTATACTTTCATCCTACAGATCTAAATAATAATTTTGCATATTTGCACGGAAATGTTGTTTCTCAAGTTCCAATTATATCTCCACCATCTCAGGTGCACGTTGATGAACATGGAAGAGTGTTGGAAATAACCAATAATATTGTACCTATGGTACGTTTTGAGGGAGATAATATTTATAACGGTAACCATGACAAGAAGTTGAATGTTCTAAGTAATAGTACAATGTAAATAAAATAAAATAAAAATATTTGTTGATTAAAATTAGTAATTTAGTGCAAATAAATATGTTACCCAGTAGACAAAAACTTGTTCAAAGACGCAATAAAGGCGCAAGAAAGGCGCAAGAACAACCTGTATATTAACAAGTGATAAGTTCCTAATACATTTTTGTACAATCGGTTTTGCCATGGTGACGTCATCATGAGTGATTACGTCATCAAGAAAATAATTATGCCGAAATATTAATTTTGTGCTGACTTAACTCTCCTGAAAGTTTCAACACTACAGCATGATTTCATTAAAATTCATAGAGGGGTGTCCCATTTTAGCCCTCCTCTCCGACCGTACAGAATCCACAAAAGGAATTTTTGGAGGTCAGGACCGATAAAAACATGTTGATAAATTAGAATTAGGTTCACTGCGCCAAATTAAAGTCGAAATTATTTCAAGGGGTATATTTTGGAAAGTAATGTTTCAGGGGGTGTATTTTGGAAAGTAACGTTCTACAACCATTTCTGCAAAACTTATTCAAAGTCTCCAGTAAAAACGCTGAAACTACGTTGAAAATGTTGCTCCAGCGTATTTATTGCGGACTTTGAACGGGTTTTTTCCCATTGTCTAATCAACATAGTGTATATGCGGAGCTGACCTCAGTGGGCAAATATTTGTTCAAAGCGGCAATAAATACGCTAAAACAACTGTAAAAACGTTAAAATGAAGAATAAAAGATTCTCTTTTTACAGACTGTTCGAATATATACATTAATAGACCTTTTCGCAAATCATGAAAACGAGGTGTTTGTTGTTTGAAGTATAAATACTTGTTCCAATGCAATAACTTCATAAGTAATAGTCGTTCTGGTCTGTAAAATATAAACTCTGGTCTGTAAAATATGAAATCTGGTCTGTAAAATATGAAATCTGGTCTGTAAAATGTGAAATCTGGTCTGTATTTTTCAATACTTTTGTACATTTTCTTCAGTTTGTGCAGTCCATGGACGTATAGGAAGTTATTATATTGCAAAAAAGTTTATAATTTGAACAATAAATGCTTCTATTTGAATCAAAGCAAGAAATACTAATATATGGTAAAATATTAACAGAGCTTTAAGGTTGTAAGCAATTTCTGCTGGACTTAGACGAGAGGTTATGCATAGACTAGTAAAGTAAGTAAGTAAATTATATTTCTAAGGCTTATCCAAAATTACATTTCGCTATTCCTATTCATCCTGTATCGTTATATATTTAATATCAAAAAATTAAAATATGAAACTAGTAAAACAGACTTAAGACAACTATATGTAAGAAT
>JAULBZ010005804.1:0-13026 GCA_032360805.1 Neoturris breviconis
TGAAAGTAACATAACAAAAATTATTATTCAGGAGGTTATTTTCTTACATATTTTAAAAATCTGCATCATACTTTTGTAACTTTTTGCACCCCCTGAATCTTCTAATACCTTCCCATGAATTAACAAATTTCCGGGGGTATTCCACCATACTAACTTGTATTGTTATTGTGTAAAGAACCACTTAAACATTTAATGGTTATAACAACTCCAACGGACTTCCCGACTTCGATCTGAATAACGGATTTATTTTTCGGAAATGTTGAAACATACGTGGATAATTAGGCGATTGCGCATGGTAAGTAAAAATATCATCCGTGGGAGTAATAACAAAATTAATTTACCGTTCAATTCTGTAAATAAGTATATGGGCTTATGCATTTCAAAGGCCCATTTCGGGGGCCTATACACGGGGAGAGGCTAATATACAGAGGAACTTATACACGGATCAACACTTTTGTTCACGAATTGATATGGAGTATATATCCTGTTAACCCTTTTTTGGCCGGAGGTGCAAAAATGCCAAGCTCGTCCCCAGCCCCTTTTGACTTTGTTTTATTTTTCTCGGACCGAAAATTCCACACGAAATCCAGAAGAAGACATCCCATTAGTAGAAATTGACATCACACGACGTAGAATGAAAGTCAACCTATAATCTGCTGATCTGATTGGTTCTAACGTAATAAGATAGTTTAGATATCTTATATGATAGTCTCAACGTTTGTTTTTGATGGTTTGAAAATCATACCTCAGAACGACATGTTTACTAAAATCATAAGTAGTTTCAAGTGATGATAAATAAACCGCGAATCCACAAGGACGTCATAATGTCATGCTGTAATATATGAAAAATCTTGTTTCTTCAATCTGGCACATTGTGTTTAAACTTTGATGACTTTAAATGTGTGTGGTATGTTTCACTGAAACAATGCATCCATTTCATTTTGTTACGACCGCCTGATTCTTCTCGTAAAAATATTCCTTTTAAATTAAAATAATTTAGGGGAATTATGAGTTCAAAAGTTGAAGCGAAAAAAAAAAACATTTTTGCAATTATTATGAAAATATCGAAACAGTGACTGTAAAAAAATGGCAACACGGTTAGCCATTACAAAAGAGTGTGTGTTGAGTGGTATATTATATATATAATATATGGTAGTTAAAATGTCGACAGAAGATGTACCGAAGCCATCTGTGCTAACATACCCATCGTATGTAAAGTTACGCATTGGCTCCATATTGATATGAATATACGGCCATACGGTCTGTATACGGAGGAACTCCTGCCGGCATGAGACGTCTTATCAACTTTGAAAAGAGGTCGTTGCAACGTTGCGACGTCTCAAGGTCAAAACAACGTCATTCTGATGTTGGTCAGGCGTCGCGTGCCCATTGGTCACCTTTCAGGCCGTCAAACCGAGATATAATTATAACATACAACCAACACACACAAGATGCTAGAATTGCTTCTCTGCTACAAAAAAGTGAAGATAGGAAACCCTAGCAAACCTCTTGAAAGCGAGCATTCTATAGCATTATTCTCACGGTAGAAAACTCGTTAACGAGTACATAATGGATTTCGATTAATGCACAATAATTAATCTCATTATTGGAGAACGCTTGCGAAACGATTCTCATGTGGTATTCGAAAAAACCAAAAGTATACATGTAACTCCTCCTCTTTCTATTTAATATTGAGACACTTAAAAAACTGTCTACTAAGGTACTATTTATAAATAAACAAATCATTCAGTAAGTAAATAAATACTTTCTACAAACATCCAAAACAAAATCACCTCACAATTTCATTTCATAGTAAGAAGTAACGAAACTTCAACACCTACTCTGTACTTTCAAATAACAGAGGGGGGGGGGGGATTTCCTTTATTTGTTAACTATAGAAATCCCCCCTCGCCCCGCTTATTCCAACCCCGCTTAATGAATTTAGAGGAATTTCCACCCTGTGGAGATTGTTTACAAATATATGGCGTGTGCATTTCCATATATGGAGTGCGTATTCCCATATATGTCGCGTCTGTCCTATATGGATTGTCTATACCCATATATGGAGTACGTTTACAAATATATGGTATGTGCATTTCCATATATGGTGTGCGTATTCCCATATATGTCGTGTGTTTCCTATATGGATTGTGTATTCTCATATATGGAATATGTTTACGTGGCGTGGGTATTCCATATATAGAGCGTAAATTTCTATATATAGAGGTTATATTCCCATTTATGGAGTTTGAATTCCCATATATGTCAATATACCGACCGTGAAGTTGAAAGTGTAATTGGTAGTTTTTAATGATCAATATTTCGGTTACATCAACCTTCACATGGTGACGTACGCAGGACACGCTGCAGACATCCCTACACTTTTAAGCATTGAAGTTTTATTATTGCGTTACATAAGATATGGTTTCTTTTAAAAGTTCTACTTACTGTTAATCACAAGCATCAGTATATAAATAATTAAAAATACAAATATCCGCTCAGAGCATATGTCATGTCAACATATTGTAACGATTGATTTTTATTAGGCTGCCTAATGGATATCAACTTCAACCTTAATTCTTCATTCTACTGTAGTCCTCGGCATGAAAACATAAATATGGTTACCTTCATAGAAGGAATTTGTGTTAGTAACAATACATAGGTGATGTAATCATTATCACGGCAGCCCGTAGCTATTACACCTTTATATAACATCATTCGTATTAACATGTTTTTACCTCTTCATTTACGCCTACGCTTGATTTCTAAGTGACGCCAAAACGAATACATTCCACTAGTGGAAATTGATGTCACATGTCACGTGACGTCCATTTCTACACGAATACATATTTCGCAAGGATTGTTACGCCTAATGGAAACTAACCTTTATTATATCAAGAAATTGATTCTGACCCATTTATTTCTGACATTAGTCGTTACAAAAGGGGTAACAAACTTAATACTAACAAACAAAATTCTGCTTCTGACCTGTTGACCCAACACAAAGGGATATATTGTAATATAAATAGTCTTTCGGGAATATTGAATACAATTTAGTATATAGTATTGTTATTTTGGTGGGACCCTACATGCACGCATGCGCATTCACCAGGTTGATAAGTTGTTACTCTGCAGTATCGAATAAACGGGGAGGGAGGGGGATGGAATAAGAGCGGATGTAGAAACATTTCCAAAAAATAATAAGCGTCCCCCCTCCCACCCCTCACTTATTCGATACTGCAGAGTATTTAGATTAGATATCTCGTGCCAACTATAACAGGACGGAAGAGCGAATTTACGCTATTTTTTTGTTGTAATGAGCCAAATACATTTCTCTGTCCTATAACATTCCTGATATAATATAAAAGAAAATAATGTCTAATCCTCGTTTCGTACACAGTTTCTCTATCCAAGAGGCGCACAAAGTCTTGTTCCTTACATAGTTGCTCTAACCAAGAGGCGCACGAAGTTGAAACCAAAGCAGCTGTAGTCAAATGATGCAGAAATTAGTGACATAAGTTTAATGAAAAAGTTCGCCGAAGTGTATGGAACCTATATTCAAGAATTTGAACAACTTTATATGAAAGTTAGTGAGCGCGCTGTATTTCAAGGATCGCTCATCGGTGTTTGACAGCAGGACTCATCAATATGAATGATACGTATTTCTTTTGTATGGATTAACCAATCAATATGATTGAAATGTATTTATTTTGTCCGGATTAACCAATCAATTGCAATTATTAGATACTACCGAATGGCATTACGACGTCGAATCGGCGTCGAAACAACTGCAAAAC
Organism: Neoturris breviconis; assembly: GCA_032360805.1. Taxonomy (NCBI): domain Eukaryota; kingdom Metazoa; phylum Cnidaria; class Hydrozoa; order Anthoathecata; family Pandeidae; genus Neoturris; species Neoturris breviconis. The sequence goes on from JAULBZ010005804.1 coordinate 3,798, forward strand.
AACATTGTGAACTATTTTGACGGTCTTTCAACATTGAGCAGACATCGTGTGTCTACAAGAATGTTATTTCCAATGCCTGAATTGTTACAAGGTACCCCAGTAAGCTTACGTCGTCAGATTAACATCGACACAACTTTATGATGACGTCCCGTATCTGTTGGTTATGTACTACTCAGTAACGTCGTTTTGACTTTCTTTCGATGTTGATCCGACGACGTTCCGACTGACTACTTTGACGGAGTGAAAAGAAAAACCAACCATGCAGCACCGTTATAAAACAACGAAACAATATCTCTTTAGGAGGAGTTAATTCTCCTACGCAGTGCATTTCTTATGCAACGTATTCCTTTCAAGTTATTGACGGAAGGATGATGATGTGGGAGAAGAGAAACAATTAGAAAAGCTTTTATATATAACCGTAACAAACAGGAGATCATCAGGAGAATGTGTAAAAATAATTTGTTTAGTCTTTTGTCATGTAACAACTCTATAATAGTAGCAACAAACAATTACGTCATACATAGTTACATGGAAATATATACTGCCGACAGCGGGCATTATATCAATGTCGAGAAGACGTCGTTTGGACATCGCGAGTTGACGTTGCATGTCTATTCAAATTAAACATTTTTATTTAATACATTAACTTAAAGCAAGTAGAGTAACTTTGTTCAAGAAATTAACTTAAAGGTGCAAAATCACCCTATTTTGGTCAAACTTTTATATACATGACATGAAAGCTTATTAAGTCAGTTGCACATTCCCTAATGACAATTTTGATTCCCTAATGATAATTATTTGTGGAGATACGAGTGATTAAAGTTTTGTATTTTTTATACTAACTGTGTGGCAGCCATATTGTTTGGCCAAACTTCATTGGTTATATGCATATTTACATAAAGTTGTAGCTAACATTTGGCAAAATAATTCTTTATTTAACCTACTTCCTGTTATTTATAAATGTTCAAATCTTCAGGGATTAATCAGCAATTGTCAATAATGAACTTGACATCGATTCTGGAATTTTGACAAAGTAGGGGGATTATGCGACTTTAAAGCAAGTATAGCGAGTAACTTTGTTCAAAACATTAACTTAAAGCAAGTAGAATAACCTTCTCCACGAACTTACCTTTGATATATTTCTCCGAAGAAATTAATTTTGACAAAGTGTGGGAGCCAAATCTAAATTGGAAATATAAGATCTTTAATTGAAATCTTTTCATCCGTTAAAATTAGAACAATTAAACTGTCAGACCGGACAAATTAATTTATTGATTACCATATTAGCAAAAGGGCGTTATATTTTGGTAGCAGGTTAAATCAATTTTTGTGGATTTCATAATGACATGTCAATAATATTGTAAACGACAAATTGATTATCATAATTAATGTTACTTTTAGATGTAGTGTTTAGACTTTGTTTATAAACAATCATACTCTCCATTGTAGATCTCTAAAACAATTCTTGTCGACATCTAATCAACATTAAAAAGACGTCAATTTGACGTAGCAACTTTTCGACGTTAAATAGACGTCGTATGCCTAATGTAGACTTAGTTTGAAATTTGAGTGGATTTGTTCCGCAATTGCGCTTTGTGTCTGGGAAGCGGTTCTCGTCTGTTGGGTTTTACTCTAGACTGACATATCTTTGAATGTTGTGGTAACGTTATTTTTCTGACTTTGAACAGGTTTTTGCCGGCTTTGGCCATTCCCTGCTGAGATTCACCACAATAGATGATTTAAAGGCGGATCTTCGTTCGCACGCATTCTAAATGAAGCCATTACATTGATTTACCTGTAACTTTCGACCAATTAGAATGCGTGCGAACGAATTCGCCTGGAGAATCACCTCTAGTAAGCAAAACATTAACACAAACGGAGGAGATCAATAAAGAGAATATAGTGGTCCACATAACATGCTACTTCTTTGATCCGTTTTTCTGTCGATTAGGAAACAATGTATTACACACATAACTTAGTACCCAGACTCTTTTTCTTTATAAAAACTATTACGTGGTGATATCATACCAGCAATCTCAAACAAACTGGTGACTAGGACCGAAAAATCACGCAAGATTTATTACCAACATATAGGTTAATTAATTTATAAAGAGTAACACATTTCAGGAAAAAATATACGAATTATAAACCAGCCAACGAGCCAATCAAAACACCATACCGATATTACTTAAATACCACTAAAAATATAATTTATTGTTTATATTTTAAACCAATCAGATGAGAGCACTTAGTAGTTAAAATATGTCACTGTAAAATCGGAGTCATGTATAAGTGTCATTTACTTTATGTGTATAGACAGAGATAGGCTGATGTTTAGCTATTAACTATAAATATACATGTAAAACTCATTAACGTCAGCACATTTGAGAAAATCAGTTAGGTGCAAGTCACATCGGGTAACTGTGGTCACACATGTAGTTGTTTGATATTTATATGGTATTCAATATTCAAAGCAGAAATATTATTTAAATAATACGACCAGATATTCGCACTGTTAGCAAAGAAGATAGTTGTTACAATAGCAAAGACGATATTAAAAACTAGTATAAATGATCAAATTCAACAACTTGAATTAAGTAATTGCAGAATCACGCGACTAAGGTGTTTTTGAATCTAAGAGAATCTGCCGGTACAAACAAAACTCTTAAAATGACCAATCAAAGTGAAGAGAATAATGCAAATATCAAAGAGATGGGGAATGAAAATGGCAGCCAAGAAGCAGAAGTAAAAGTTACTCAAGACACTCCGTTTGAAAATGGTTCGGATGATGAGAGCATTAATGGCAAACCAAATCACTCGTATATAAGTTTAATTGCAAATGCGATATTATCATCTCCTGAAAAGAGACTGGTACTCAGTGACATTTATCAATACGTCATAGAAAATTTCACGTATTTTAGAAATAAAGGAGCTGGATGGAGAAACAGCATACGTCATAATTTAAGTTTGAACGAATGTTTCATAAAGGCTGGTCGAAGTCCGAATGGGAAAGGTCATTTTTGGGCGATAAACCCAGCTAATTATGATGATTTTTCAAAAGGTGATTTCAGACGACGCCGTGCTCAAAGACGTGCTAGAAGAGCAATGGCTTTTTATGACGTTCCCGAACAGCATTTACCACAATGGTATCACCCTTATTTTGTGAGTGCAAATTGTCTAGCAAATTCGAGCATAAGACACTATAGTGCGCCATCTTATCGAGCAGTACATTCTCCAGAACTACCGTTACAACCTTATACTGTTTGCACTCGAGAAAAAAGACGATTTAGCTGCCCACAAGAAGCTTTGAGCAAAAATAAGGACATAAAAAAACCAAAACGACCATTTGATGTGGAAAGTCTTTTAAAAGATGATGGTCGTAAGAAAGATGCCAATAAGCAATCTAAAGCGTATATTACGTCCTATTTGACGTCACAACTACCATCACCAATAGAAAACAATTTTTCGAATTATTATTGTTCGACAAAAAGAAAGGATTCAGAACTATACCCAAACTTTCGAATTTCAGACTTACGTAGTCCTGCACCGGGAATAATTCCCTTTCAACGCTATAGAACATTCTGTAATTCCGCTATACCAACAAACGAAAGAACTCGCGATTTTCAAGACAATAAATTTCGTGTACCGTACTTTTTTTCGTGATTTTAATAAAACAACATAAGGTGATTAAAGGCGTATCTCGTTCGTACGGATTATAAATGAAGTCATTACATTGGTTGAAATTAACGAGTGACGTCACTGACGTTGCTTTCAACCAATGTAACGTAAAAGTTCGATATTAAACCCTGGGCTTATATACTGGGTGGGGAAGGCATATTACGTTAGATCTACAGGTGGACAGATGGTCTTATAGTAAGACAAGCTTTTGCATTAGTTCAAGCATTAGCAAAAGTATAGAAAACAGGGATTGGAAGGAGTTTTTTTTTAATTACTAGAAAATAAGGAGTTTTCTTCTTGACAAGGAGAGTTTTTTTAAAAAAACAATTACATAAGATTGTTAAGATACTGTACTCTCTTTCAGTCTCCTATTTTTTTGGAATAATAAGCGAGCCTCGATATGAGAGCAGATAATCATTGCGATTAGTCTAATCATTGCGTTTGAGCATAGTTGTTTCAGTCTACAAAGTATTACTATTCCTTTTATTTGAAACTAATTGATTTGAATATTGATTGATTGATGACACCATTCTTTCGTGAAGGAAAGGGCTAGAAAATTAGGTGGAAAGAACTATGCGCAGGAGTAGAAATCTTTTAAAATAATTTAGTTTCATATTTTTAATTTAACACAAATCCGAAGAAGAAGTCATTAGCTACCTAGTGGGTAAAACTTACTCACAGTCCGCAGGACATTAGAACAACATAGTTTGACGTTATTCTAGCGTCTTTACTGTGGACTTTGAGCAAGAGTTTGCCCACTGGGTATATAAATGTTTGCAAAATAAGTTAATATATTGATACGACTTTTATACCCCCGACACACGACATCGGATGAACGTTGAAACGGTGTCGTGTGACAACGGTATAGTTATATATATCGTATATTAGGTTCATATTTATCGTAATTAATATAGATATGTTATTTTTCATATAGTTATATATTGTATAATACAATTTTTTTGTTCGCATCTCGCGAAGATTTAGAATATATGTTTTTTTATTGAAAAATGAAAGAAAAATACAGATAAGAAAATTTTTAATTTTAATTTTTGATCACATTAAACCTGTTGGAACGTCTATATCGAGTAGACGTCGACTGTTTAGTCGTCTGTCTAGTTACATCGCGATATACGGGGATAAATCTCAGTGAGAAGAAACTTGTCCGAAGTACGTATAGTAAATACGATGCTAGATTGAACAATCTAACGATGTTATTCTAGCGTCTTTACAGAGGACTTTGAACATGATTCGTCAACTAGATAAGCAGAATATTTTTCAAACACGTGGAAAACATAGCTACTTAAAATAATTTATTTTTTTACAACTTCTAGGCTTTTAATAACCACTTTTAAAACCTATTAACTGAGTAATAACAAACGGACATGCATTAACGAGCGCTTAAGTATCAACAACATCCTCCCCTATAAACAAATCATTAACATACTGACAAAAAATAAATTGTTACGCCAAATTATGGCTTGATTTACTACTAAATAGCTACACATTGATATTCAAACATAACAATGCATAAATAGACACAAAGGTGGAGAGTGTTTTCCGGGGGTAGGTAGGAGTTAAGTGTTACTCGATCGGATATTGTATGATTTATATGTCCGACAGGAATCTTGTTTGTAAATAATATAAATATATTGCGTAATATTTAACGAAATCACAGCAAGGTGTGAAATAAACAATTCTAAATACACGTGTTTTTATTTAGAAGAAATTTGGTCAAAAAATAAGAAACACACATTTATCTATTGTTAAATCTTAATCTCTAAAACAGATGTAGGCCTTTTATTTGGAACAAAACCAGTTCTTTAGTTGTCGCAAAAATAGAATAGGTTAAACGAACCCTTTCATTTGTATCTTTTGTTAAGAATTTAAGTTTGTTAGCAGTAAATATAGTTTTCACTTTGAAACAAATTACAAACATGAGTACCCAAATTTTGGTAAAAACTAAGAAACTCCAGTTCTCGCTCAAATCCTAATCCTAGTATAAAAATATAGTCCGTATACCAGATCGCGGCAGTTTTTCACATCGCCATGCACAATTTTCAACATGTATTTATTTTCAACCAGTTGGTAACTAACTGTTCAATGTCTGTAGTAAAAGATGCTAGAACAACGTTTTTATAGTTGCTCTAGTGTCTTTACTGCGCGGACTTTCCAAATTGGATAAATTAAACTGATTAGTGTTGATGATGGAGCAATCAATTAATTCATAGCTATGAAGAATTTACAACATTCTTCCTCACCTTGCCGGCACATGGTGTCGTAACAAGTCAAAACGAAGTCGTTTTGACGTTGTTATGACGTCGTGTACCCAGTGGGCAGTGTGTATAAATTTGGTTGTGTGTCGGTGTCCGTAAGCAAAGTTCTTAACTTTTATGAAATAGTTTTATATCTTGCCAAGTGACAATAATTGGTTAAAAAAGCGTACCAGTAAAGACGCCAGAACAACGTTGAATGATGATAAGACGCCAGAACAACGTTGAATGATGATGTTGTAGCGTTTTTACTGCGAACTTTGAGCAAGTTATTGTCCACTGAGAATCGTTGATACGTTCATCACCTAGCAGTCATATAAATTACCTTTACTTTATATACTCATTATAAATTAACATTTCCGCGTGGTTACGTATTACGAGTTTCCGCGTTGATAATAATTTATTTTTTTATACACAATATGGTAACTATTTCCCATCTTACATCTTTGTTTAAATCTTTTGTGTACATGACCAATATAAATGTAACTTTCCGTATTACGAGTTTCTTAAAAACATTTAAGAGGTGTTTTATAATAGCGGATACATTCATCTGCATTTGTTTAGTCTTCGATCTCGCAATTTGATTGGTTTCTTTGTAGTAAAGGAACCAATCTGTCGCGAGTTAATTGCGTTGATGTAACATACCTTTTCACAAATACTGAATTTAAAATCAAAATTGCTCTAATATTCTAACAATTTATAAAAACTTTAACCCTATTTGGGCCGGGGAGAGTGCGTATTCCGCCAGGGTGGCATATTATTTCGAATAACTTTTTTGTGTAAACGCTGGAGTCTTGAAACTTTGTAGCATTTAGTATATTTCTAGTTTACACGTTTTTTAAACAAATTTTTATAGCTATAGCACGTGGTATTAAAAATCTATTAGTCATTTTTCGAAACCACCTTTCAAATTGCTCATGAAATCATTATAAAAGTAAAAAAAATACAAATGTTAATAAATCATTCAATGTTAATCATATACTCTTCAAACTTTTAGCAATGACTAAATGCATCAGTATCTTTGTGCTGACATTGACATCTTTGACGTCACTTTGTCGTGACGTCATTTGGTGACGTCATGACGGATACTTTAATATTTTGGTATTTTTGCTAATTTTGGCGCCTTATTCTGACTAACCTACATCATTTTATGAAAAACCTGGAAGACATCTTATAGAACATTGTATTGTCTTTCTGAATCTCGAAACAAAATGTAAAAAGGAGCTTTAGAATAAAAGTTATAGGCTTCGAAAGAATACACACTTCAACAAAAAAATATTTATTTCAAATATTTTATTACATGTTGTACTATTACCCTACTAAGTTTCATGACTGTATGTTAAGCTAATCTTGAGATCTCAAGGAGGGGGAGTGGAATCCGCCCACCGGCCATTTCAACTTATCCAAAGTGCGGCTCAAATATGGTTAAGCAAAATTTGGAGAAAATATCGTGCAACGTAACTTGAATAATATAATGTTGCTGACGTCATTATTAACATAGGTATTGAATTTCAAGAGTAACATGTTTGGAGAAATTTTGTTTGACATGATCACAAGATTCTGCGACGCGACTGTCGTCTCCATAAACTCTAGAGATTACTTCACATTTTGTAGTACGTAGACATTACATGATCAAACGTATATCTTGTTAGAAGTGCCGGAAAAAATATTTTCAAGTTTGTTTTGATTTGTGTACGTCGTATTTAATAACCGTGTTTATATGCAATCTTGGCCATATATATGTATATGTGACAAAAAGCGAAATTCGTGCACAAATTCGGAATGTCAACTTTGACAAAGAAGATCCTAAGTGTGTGACGTCAATTTCTACCAATTGAATGTCTTCTTTTTGCTTTCGCAGGGGATTTTTCGCCTAGAGAAAATCTTTAAACGTGCCGTTTTGTTGTTACCATTCTATGTGCAAAACTTCGCTCAGTAACAATAAACAATATAGTTCATTGTTATATCTGATAAGAGGTGAATAGACCTAATCAAAAAATAAGGAAAACGAAGCATGTATTGCTCAAAGTAAGATTTCATCAAATGTACCAATCACTTCTTCTGCGTGTTATTTTTTGACACATTTTGCTGAGTATTAGTTTTACAGAAACCATTTGAAAACCACACAACAGATTTGGTTCACAAACAGCAAACTTATCAAGAATGTTTTTCCGGAATGTCAATTTGTTGAGTTGTATTTCGTTTTTATTATAAAGTATATACTCTTACTAGCAATTTCATCGTCTCCTTTAAAGAATGCATATTTTAATAAAAATATTGATTTAAAGGTCTATTTACATAACGTGAAAAAAAACAACATATATTGGCGCAGGTTGACTTCACACGCCGTGTGATGCTGATCTCTACCAATGGAATGTCTTCTTTTGGCACCTTAAGAGACAATCTTAAGTTTGGTTTTCTATTGTCGAATAATGTTTAAGTATTTATTAAGTTATCACGAAGCACTTGTCTACAATAAACAAGGAATTGCTACTTTTCACAATATGAAACATTTGTGCTCTGTGTATTCTCATACTTGGGCTATGCATCGCCATACATAGCAATATAATCGCCATATATAGCAATATAATCGCCATATATAGCAATATAATCGCCATATATAGCAACATAATGGGCCGTTCGGTAGTATTTTACGTTGTGAATTAATTTAGGACAACTGCTTTCTCCAGTTAATTTACTATAAGGATAGTAACAGATCGTCTCAAAAATAAAATCTACAGAGGAGAGTACCTGAGTCAACAATCTAGAAATGGATTGGTTCCAAGCTCATTCAACTAACGTACTTCTGTATAGATTCATCTTTTGTTGAATTTGGTCAATTTTAGTTGATTTAACCTTACCAAAGGACTTGATTTTTGGAGCAAAATTTTGTATTGGGGCATGAAATCAGAAGAAGTAAACAACAAAAAACCGTCGCACCTATTCTTCAGGAGGCTATTACATTTTAACTGCTATCAACTGTTATACTGGACATATTAAATATTTTTGACACTTTCTAATATTCTTTGGATTCTGAAATTTCTGGGTATGATCAGTGTGTAACAATTTGATAAGTATAGCCAAGAAAAGGTGATTATGTGCCTTTAATGGCCACTTGTGTAGTGCGGTAACGAGAAATTATGTATTCGTTTTGTTACTCTTAAACATATAAATTAGCGACCATCTCTCGCTAGAAAGCCAACTTTTTTGTTAGGATTAAATCAACTAAAATTGACAAAATTCAACAAAAATGAATCTGTGCAGAAGTGTGTTAGGTCAAT
>JAULBZ010005805.1:0-13025 GCA_032360805.1 Neoturris breviconis
TCACAGTGACCATTCGCTGCATATATTAAAATCCAGTCAATATGATTAACCATCAATATAAAGGTGTACCCTTTTCATACTGGGATAGGCTTTTTAGAGCTCTGTAAGTCTATAAACCCTCTGCCCCCTGCATAACTTCTGATACGTTAATGCAATACGTACGAAACTTAGTCAGATTATATATCATTCTTCTCTGAACATATTAGCGTAAAAATTATTCGGCTGACGTAATTATTTCTTTACTGACGTCATCAAATGTAAGAGCATCTGTAGCAAAAAAGTGAAATTTTAGGTAAAATTTGTTTTCTTTCAAAACTATATACCAAAATATTTTTCAAGCAAAAATAAGAAAAAGAAAGAAAAAATTGATTTTTTTATGACACCTGTTAAAAATTGGGTTACTAAGAGAAAATTATCCATAGTTATCAATTCTGTTTTATTTTGAAACTACCCAAAATAAATTTTTGATAAAGTCACCAAATTTCAGGTCAATCGGACTAATACAGAAAAAGTTATCGAACAAAAAATAGAAAAATAGAATAGAAAAATATAAACAAAATAGAAAAATAGGAAAATTATGTCTTGATATTTTGCGTAGGCCAATCAAATCATTTGTTGACAAAACAATAAGCCAGTGAAATGCGTGTTTACGACCGATCAAATTACGGAATAAGAAGCATGAAGCGCATGGTGTAGAGAATTAACTCAATAGCGATTATTTCTTTTAAAAAGTTTGCTTTGTTTCTTGAATATTATAATTCTGCAGAAATCTTTTGCGGGGGAACTTGTAAAGTTTTATTTTCACGGTTACATATGGGGATAACTAACACATAAGATGCGTCGTTTACAAACCTATCGTTTAAATTATTTTTAAGACTCTTCTTTTCTGATATAATATCTATGAGATTCTTCCTTAGCCAAAACAAGAATGTGTTTGCAAATGTAATCTTTTAATTTATCAGTAAAGAATTTCATTGAAGTGCAGATTCAATGACCCATTGCCAAGCCATTTGTTGCTGTTTTTCTTACATGATCTCTGGGGACATCGTCTGTTTATCTTGAGAAAAATATTCATCGTGATCTTGGAACATTTTACTAAGGACTAAGGAAGGACCCACTAAGGTTGGGTCTAATGGGGAAATTTTTAAAGTGGTTAGGGATTGGCTAGAAATCCTATATTTGTATTGACTGCAAAATAATTTTTCTTAAAAAACAAGTGTTACAAAAATTCACAAAAAATTAAAGGCACAAAAATAATAAACCATGAATAACGCTTGTATTTATCTTTAAAATCACCAGCCCTACTCTGGAGAATCGAATAAACGGGGGTAGGAATAAGCGGGAGGGGAGAAGGGGAGGGGAATTCTTCCAAATTTATTAAGGTGATTCTCTACTAAAAAGCTAAAGTGCAATGAAACCTTTATATTTTTTGAAATAACACTTTTTTGTCCTCACAAGAATACAAATAAATGATTTTTTTTTTAATTTTTGTTTCGGATCCGATTTTTGGGCCTGCGGGTCCGAAAAACCAAGTTTCGCGTTGTCATCGATATCATGAGATAGAAAACAGGACTCACTTTAATTTTCACGCAGTTTTCTAATCATAAAAATACAACTACTTGCAAAATGAATAATGGCGCTAAAATTTGGACCAAATATTTTAAAAAAAAAATCTAATATCTTGGAAACCACCAATCGGAATTATTATTTTTTGGTTCAGTAGTTATATCTTACAATAATATACAACTGTGCAAAATTTTAGACTTATTGAACTTTATACTCAAATTATATTTATGACAATGTCTCAAAAAATAACATAATTGAGAAAATTGAAAGCATAAAAGAATTTCGAGAAATTGATTAACATAAACCAAAAAATGAACTTATGACTGCTTGAAATCCTTAAAGCGCTCAAGGTTGATTCAAAATAAATAAGTTTAACCTGTTGAAACTTGCAAAATGAACCAAAAATGTTATTATTAGACTGCTGAAAGGTATAAAAACTGAAGAACAGACAAAGATGGTGGTAAATATGGTGGTAAATACGATGTTAAATATTATATCGCATATCTTGAAAGGCAAAATCTTTCACTTTCCCTTCAATTTTACAAAAAACAAATTACACAGTCGAATTCTACATGTTGAAAATACCTATAAATATTAATTTTGAAAATTCGAAAATTACATATTCTTTTAGTAGAGATCCACCTTAAGCGGATGGGGGAGGATGGAATAACCGGTTGGCAAATTTCTATAGTTACTAAAGAAGAATGATAACACTTGTACTTTACTATCACTGTTGCATGGTTTGTGTAGCAGGCAATTGGTTAGGGACTAGTCGATTAGTTAATTTATTCTAACTTCAAGTCATTTTTAACGTGAATACTAACTTTTTAATGAGTTGACTGCTTATGTTATTGTTGATTTCCTAAATATTATTAAGCGGGGGGAGAGGTGGGAGTGTGTAAATAGGAGCGGGGTGCTGATTAGAATTTTTTTAAAAAACTAATAAGCGCCTCTCCCCGTTTATTCGATAAACTGCAGAATAGACCTCTAAATTTAAAATTATAGGCAAGGTAAAATGTCGATAATCTTGCAACAGAAACGATATAGAACCGATTAATGACAATTGATATAGGCCTATCGGAACACGACGTTGGAATATAGTCATTTCGACGTCGTTTGCTACTAGGAACGTTCTTTTTACAGCATATTTTAGCAATGTTTAAAGGCCATACGAACTCAGAAGTTCTTCTGTCACCCAAGATAAAAAGTGTATAGATCTATTTACAAATACATGAAAACAAGGCGTTGGCTGCTCAATGTCCTGCACAAATAGGAAACTATCGCATTGCAACAACTTCTGCTTTGAGTAGCCTCGTTTTCAGGTGAATAGGTTTTTTGGAAGATTGTTTTCATAATTTCATATATCAAAACTACGAAATCTTTATACAGTTCCAATCAAAAGCATGCTTTTTACATTCGTTTACAATACAAGAAAGCTTATTTTGTTTGCTTGCATTCCAGAATAACCACCTTGGGTTTACGGGGTTTGTATGACCTTTAAATTTCCTATGTTTGATGAGACTTACCGTAAAATTGTGAAAAGAAATAACATGAAAGTTAAAACAGCAATTGAAACAGCAGTAATATAATCTTCTAACTTTAAAATGATTTTATAATGATTTTCCATGAACGTATGATCTGATGTTGTTGTTGGTTGGATTGTCTTCTTGTTACCCGGGGGTACAATGTACCACACCCTAACAACTTTTGAACTACTGCTCCGTTTTACTTGAAACTTGGTCAGAATATACCCCAGGATCTTTTCTATCCAATAAATAAATCGTAAAATTGGGTATAACAAAACTCTTATTTGTACACGGCCTGGTTCAATATGAGATACAATGGACTTTGGAAAGAAATATTGCCATGCATCGTCCTATTACTTCACAAAAATATAACTCATATTGACCTCTACTTTATTCAGCATTATCGACTCATTATTCTGTCATTGTCCAATGACTGGAAAAATTGCAACAAGCACACTATCTCGAATAGCACACCTCTTTATCCAGTGGGCAATAACTTGTTCAAAGTCCGCAGTAGTTGAAAGAGGAGTTGTTCTAGTTACAATCTTGGACCTTTAATAACGACCATTTTACAAATTTCGACAAACAATACACGCCACAAGTAAAACAAAAATGTGGAAAACGACCACGAGAAGTCCCTAAGAGATTTATCGAGTAGACTTAAGATCTTAGGAGTTTTTGCAAACTCGACGAATTCTGTTGTTTATAGCAGCCTAGTACCCAGGTTTTTGGGACAAAATCTCATTTTCGTGCCATTCGTGTTGCTAATCGAAATTATAGACTAATTATAGATTATTTGCAAAAAAAATACTTTTTCCACATTGCCTTTGGCGAAGATTGTAGCGTCTTTACTGAAGACCTTTAACAAGTTCTTACACACTGAGGAATAAGCATCTCCTAAATACTCAACCATATCTAAAGTAGTAAGTGGCTCTTTATCTCTCTACAGTCATCTAAGTCATCTCGCCAGTAGTAATAAGTGATATGCATTTCTTTAGTTTACGCCCATAGGACCGACGTGCGTTTATTTAATAGCTCCTAAAGTAATGAAACCCTGCTCTAAGTAATATGGTAATTTTCTTTTCCACTTCCATTGTTTACACAAAATACAAAAAGGTCGCAGCAAAAATATAAAACATGATCTCCTTCAGCGCATTTTCTTTCTTTTCAAATTCCGATTTAATCTCTTTTCATGTTCGATTAAGTTAAAAAAAAGTTTAATAACATTAACTTGCGATGGTCTAAATTGATTGAATTGATTCCAGTAGAGACACGACGTCAAATTGGCGTCAAAACTAAGACGTGATGTTAATTTGATGTTGTTTCGTCGTTGATTCGAAGCGTTCTACCTGCAGTGATGCTGTGTGAACCAGGACTTATCAACAATTATAAACGTTTTATCAATAGACAATACTTATTTTGAGCTGAGAAATGTTAATCCTTCGTATATATATATTTATATGGCTGCTTAATAATAGAGTTTGATTTAGAAGTTTTTAAAAAAACAATCTTGAACAACATTTTGAACAACATCATTATCACGTGCAAGTGAGCGCATAATCGAAAGAGTTCGACGCCACTTTTTACGATAAATCCACTAAAGACGTAATGCGAATGCATTGAATGTATTTAAACTCAAAGGCGACACTATTGATGAAAATATTGGGCTATAAAAATCTGGTACTACCATACATCATTTCATTTATCTATAGATTGAAGTAATATAACACCAGGTAAGGGACTATTATTTTACCTTCTCTACAAGATAGCACTGTTTGTTACATGACACATGTTTTCAAACAAAATTCATTTATTAAACAATTTATTTAGTCTCGCAATTTCGCTTCAAACCCAACTTTTTTGGTAGTTACAGATATTAAAGACAAAGTAATATCGTGCAAACATTCGGAATTTCAACTTTACAAAAAACCTTAAATTTTGATGAGCTAGACGAAAGGCATGCAAATTTGAATTTATACCAAGAACCGAAGTCTTAAGTTCATAAATCTCTAGGGATTTCATTGGTGGTGGTTCCGCATTTATTCTTCACTTGTGGCGTCGAAATTTATGGCAATAGTTGTAGATTCAATGAAACTAAATTTGATCAAATTCAATTCAATGAAGACATTTCATTGGTAGAAATTGACGTGTAATTTTGGATTCCGCGCGGAATTTTACGCTAATGGAAATCCAGTTTTATGGCAAATACAGCACAATCTCAATAAACGTTTTATTTATATAAAAGCTCAGTTGCTGCTCGATAAGTGGAACCCCCAAGGGACCGAAGAAAATGGTTCCACTTATCGAATGTTCCACTTATTTAAACTTAATAGGGACTAAACGAAAGTTCCACTTATAGGGGGTTCCACTTATCGAGCGGCAACTGTATCACCTTTATAAGCATCACAAGTAAATTGGCGGCCCTCTTACCTTCAAGGAAAATACAAAGTTTTATAAAAAACAAATTAAAAACAGAGCATGTCCAAAAGAGTTGATCAAACATGTTTATTAGAGGTGATATGATTAGATTGGGAATCACGATATGAAATTAAGCATCACCGAGCCTAGCCTGAGTTCCAGTCCCTAACGACGACGTCGTAGTTAGGGACTGGAACTCAGGCTACACCGCGCCTCAATCAAAATCTACTGATGCTTCAAATCGATCGAGAATAAAAAAGGTGTAACGAATTCTGAAGTGAAACGAGGAAATGTTAGTTACATCAAAAATAAAAACAGGGTATAACGAATTCTGAAGTGAAACAAGGAGTATCGAATAAACGGGGTGGGGGGAGGGGGAGGGGGGAGACGCTTAATAATTTTTGGAAATTTTTCCAATACTGTTTTTGATACTGCAGAGTGTTTATTATCCCCACTCACGCAGCATAAATGTTATCCTACTTCATGTGGTGAGCTATTTTGAACGAATGTCTGCTATACTCTCTGACTATTAATTTTCGTAAAAAATCCAGTTTTCAATTAATTAAGACCCTCTAATTTATTGATTAACAATCAGTTTGCGTATATTTTCCTAGTAGGCGGATTTAATCAATGAAGCCATTACATTGGTTGAAAGAGACGTCACCCATTACCCATTTTAACCTACTAAGACCTCCCAACTACAAAATTATACCGTCACACCACCCTCACCCCTTTGACCTTTAACCCCTTTCCTTATTATACCCCATACAATTAAAAGCTAGAGAGTATATTTATAGGTTTCATTCTATTCATAAAGTAATTAAATCTAATTTCAACTGGCTGTAAGCTTTTTGCCAGTGTGGTCAAAAAGTTGTTCAAAGTCAGCAGTATGTCATTACTGTAGACTTTGAACAATTTTGTGCATACTAAGTACGGAAATATTTGTCAGTGTATCAAAAAATGATGACTACGATGATTCAGCATGTGCTGATCCATCATGGAAGAAATCAAATCTCTCCATCTTTGATATGCAATATCTTGCACGTATTATCGTATGTCATGTGGTGACTCATTTGTTGATAAACGTTTAATCCCGTCATTAAAAAAATAGACAATGCATTTTAATTGGTTTTCGTATCTCTTCAATGATATGTAGCACGATAATCTGAAAAATGGAAAATACGATGCTTTGCGTTAGTTTCTAATTCCATCTGTGCATAGTTTTATTGAAACAAATAAGTCAATACTTTGAACAAGTCTTTTCCCATTAACTAAAATATATAAAAAAATATTTAAATTTTAAATTTTTAAATTTAAGTTATTTAAAGATACAAGTGGGAACACCATAATATCACAATATATGCTATATCCGAATAGAAAAAAACTTGTTCAAAGTCTGCAGCAGTAAATACATTTTCAATGTTGTTCTAGCATGTTCTAGCATCTTTACTGCAGACTTTGAACAGATTATTGCCCACTGAGAAGAAGTTATTTTAATTGCGGTAGGTATACATCCTCCTTGTATAAAATCCCCCTCACCTCACGTTTATTCTAAAGAGCAATCATTATAAGTACTTTACCTCATGACATCTTTAATTAAATATTTTATTTTATTGACTATAATAGTATAGAGAAATACAGGGAACATGATTGATGATTTATAATAGGTTGAATTATATTAGAAAAACGTCGGGGGGCATATCAACACAATATTTAACGTACGTATCACATGTTGGAAATTTTATTTGAAAATAATACTTATAAATTTACAAAGGGGAGTATTGAGTCAACGATCTTGCAATATACGTTTGTTTATATAAACAAGCATCAGTAAATAAACTGACGCTTGGTGATACTTGATTTCAAACAGCGATTTCTCATATTTCTATGGGTACCCCCTATAAACAAACATGTTTAATCAATGTTTTAGGACACGCTCTTTCTTTTTACGCATTTAGTTTTTTGTAAAACTTGTAGAATACACGTGATTCTTCGTACAGAAGAAACCAATTCATTGCAAAGCTCGTTGACATAACTCCCTTCTGTTTTAGTTATGGAAACATGCTTCTATAAGATCATCTGAACTGAAGCATTCCATAACCCAGTGAGAAACAACTTGTTCAAGAGCCGCAGTAAAGACGCTAAGACGACGTTGGAGACGTTATTCCAGCTAATGTGTACTGTAGACATTGAACAAGCTTACTAGGAATGTTTTTATTTGATGTTTTTTCTTTTTTAGATTTAATACACAGAAAATAATGGCCGAGCAGAATTTATCCTTATTAGATGTTATTGAAAAAGAAGCTTTACCGATTACTGTTCGAGTTACTCGTCCATATATACTAAAACAAGAAAAAGGGTTGAAAATGCATCAATATCTCACCATCATTAACAGAAGACGGGTTCAGTTAATATTTGGGAAAGATTGGAATGGGAAAGAATTTCGTATAAATACAGATGACGGGAATTCAGTTATTGTTGAAACTGTTGATCTATTCTATCCAAAAAATGTTCAAGAAGTCTTAGATTTTAGCCAGAGAGCAACATTTATTCAACTTAAAATTAAATTTGGATTTGGAGCAAACATTTGTGATATCGGTGAATTATTTATATATAGCTATCACTCAGAGCATATTAATTCTGATGGAGAGAAAACCCTTAGTTTTATAAGGGAAGCGGACAATTCAATTGTTCATTTACCAATTGAAGCACTTCTAAATGAAAACTTATTCGTCTTTGTTTTTGTCAAAGAAAAATTAAATTTACAAACATTACTTCGTTCATTTCATCCACAAAGTGTTCGTTTTGTACATGCAGTGGCAGATAAAACTTTACCAGCAGGTGTTGTTTCATTGGAAGGTGTTTGGAATTATGATTCCGTATTATCAGCCACAATCATATCTCCAGATACGATTCGCTACGAATTGTTTTCATTAGATAAACGGATTTTGGTTGAAAAGTGCACTGCACTGCCACAATTTATACAAACGCTTGGTGAAACAACATATTTAATTAAAGAGGTTTTGTTCATGATGTTTTTCGATATATATGCTGATAGACTTTATGGTTCTGTAAACCTGGAAACTCCTTTACAAAGTGAAGATTTGTATTTTGTTGATAGTACTTGGTATGTTCAAACAGTGAAAGCCACAGAAGAAAAACCAACAGGAATATTTAATTCACAAACAACTCAACATAATTCAGAAGAGGAAGATGTTGAGATTGTTGAGCCGATACAATTTGCAACACGAAGGTCAACCACCTCCTTGTTCTTCTCTGCATTTGCATCAGTGACGAACTTCAAAAGTAAAAAGAAAATTAAAAAGACAAGCAGTTTATCAAATAAAGATCTTCAAAATGACAATGATTTTAGAACGAGAAGCAAGAGCGATAGTAGTATGGCTTTCCAATTCATTACAGGTAAAACATTGGGCATTGCAGAAAAGGCTGATGCAATTTCTCAACAACAAAACAACAAAAGGATTAATCAAGGAAAACAGTCAAAAGTCACTCCTGATGACTTAAGGAACGTATTTTCAAAAACGTCAAACGAAGGCGAAAGCTTATCTAAAGTATTTGAGACTGAAAACCCTATATATGGTTTTGATTCTCCTGCAATCCCGAGACGTAATCTGGACGGTGTATCTAAACCGAACAAGAGAACTGAGCTTGTGTTTATAAAATCAAAACCATTGTCTGGAAATGAACTAAGATTAAGAAAGATTTCATCTCCCTTTTCTCCTAGTTCTTTTGCAAGTCCAGACGAATCAGATATTATGTCCAAAAGTTTACCAGAAAGGGAACTCCTTAATGTAGACAATCGACGTGGAGCGGTGTATGTACCAAGACGCCTGTACAGCCGATCACCAGATGATGATGTAAACTATGAACCAAGTGATTCTGGTATTGATTCTCCAGACAATCGGAAAAGTCTCGATAATCTTTATAAAACATTTGAAAGTCGAAACTCGGACGAAAATAAAATACGATCTGATAGCCTTAATACTGCTACAGAGAAACCAACAACCCCCGTAGCTGAAAAAATTAAAGTACTAGAAAACAATGTCCCAATCCAAGTCCAAGAAAATAAGAAACCTCCGAATAAACCAAGGCACAGTTTTAAGACATTTGACAAGTCACGGAAGTTATCAGAATGGCATAGATCTAAAAGTGAACCTAACCTTGACTATGCTCATTCAGAAACCTTACTAGAGCGCCCGAGAAGTCTTGAATTTCTATCAGACATTGAAAATCCTTATACTGAACTCATATATGCTGAGATAAGAAGTCCTGAGATTAAAACATTGGATTTACATGGAGTTGGCGATTTGTTGACAAGCTTGGGATTAGGCGAGTACAAGGACAAATTTGAGAAGGAAATGGTAAAAGGTGAATTATTATACAAGATAAATGAATCTGCATTTCATAAAGAATTAAATCTAACAAAATTTGAAGCGCGAAAGCTATACAGATATATCCATGGATGGAGACCTTGCCATAACGATTTGACAACATCGAGTTTAAAATCCGCTGATATCAAAACATGGTCAGTCACAAACGTACGTAATGAATTAACAGGAATCAACTTAACATTATTTGCAACATTTTGTGCAGAACACGATGTTGATGGACATTTGTTATTTGATTTTCTTGACGATCCAGATCTTCTCGATTCATTGTCATCACATGGAGTAAGATTAAGTTCAATTGAATCAGAAAGATTTCGTTTATATATAAGAAAAGAAATTAAATATGACGAAGAAGAAAAGAAAAGAGCAGCTGAAGCTAACATTAAATAAAACAAAACAAGTACAGACACACTACTAATACTGGGCCTTTTAGGGGCTCCTCAATACTGGGGGGGGGTGCTTCAGCAAAATGCTAGGTTAACACATAATAAACGTTTTGACACAATTATATTTTTGATGACGTCATTAATTATGATGACACCATCAAGTCAAAACTGGTGGCGAAAAAAAAAATGTGTCCGAAAGTTTTTCAAGCAAAAATAACAAAAAGTTTTATTTTACCACCTGTCAAAAATTTGGTTACTAAGGGAAAATTATCCCTTAGTTACTTAAAAAAAATCAAAATGATCCTAGATAAATTATAGGAAAAGCCCTAAAATGTCTAGTCATATAAACCATTCATTCAAAAGTTATGTAAGAAATTATATGAGGAGAAGTTGAACCTCCCTCAGTAGGAATAGAGTTAAAGCAAAATGTTCAAAAAAATTATTTAAATATCTACATCACTGGTTGATGGCAGATAGTGAACCAATTATTCTTGTGAATATTTATACTGTTTATTTTAAATTAAACGTCTGTAAATGATTTTATATTTCCCTCTCCAGAAAATAAACTCACTAGTGACAAAATATTCCTGAACATTTTATTCGTAACAATAATTTCTCTCAGCAATAGAGTCCAACGAAAAAGTAACTTGTGCAAGCTATAATCTCTGTAAAAATTGAGCTGAATTTCGATTAATTCCCACATTTTAGACAAGATAGCACAAATAAATGATCTCGTCATAAAAGAATATGCATTTTATTTTTGAAAAAAGGAAATAAGTCTTTCTTTTTACGCCTTACTTTACATGTAATTAAGGTTTTGCTTTCCTCGTTAATAAAGTTAACTTCTAAGAATTTGGCTTTGAAAAGAGAAAGTAAAACGTCTATATTAGATATTACCCAGTGAGAATACACGACGTCGGAATAACGTTGTACCTGCTGGATAGTATTACCAATTATTTTTATAAAATTTGTTTATCTCAATTTATTTAAAATGGGCAAATATTATTAATATATTATTAATCTTATATTTTCCTCCATCTTATATCTCCAAAATTGGTTTGTTGGGACGGAGTGCTGAATCAACGATATTGCATTTGATTGGTTTCTTCGTACCGAGGAAAACCAATCAAATGCAAGCTTGTTGGCCTGACGCATTTTTCTCAAATTTATTGATTTTGGCTTCTTCAAATAAAGTTTAATTTGAAAAAACAAAGAAAAAAAAAAGGTTTTTTTGTTTGATGTTTCGCTTTCCTTATTAAAATAGTTAACTATACCCACAGGGCAAAAACTTGTTTTAAACCAGCAGTAAAGGGGCTAGAACAACGTCGTTAGACAATGTTCTAGCGTCTTTATTGCGGACTTTGAACAAGTTATTGCCCAATGGAAAGTTGGCTTTGAAAAAAGAAAGTGAAGACGTCTACATTAGGTATTAGGGTTGAATTCCGCTTGGCGAAAAATTAGCTGAGAAAGCCAAAAGAAAACAATCTATTGGTAGAAACTGACGTCACATGATTTTAATGTCAATTTCCACAAACGGAATGTCTTCTTTTGGATTCCACAATCTCTTTATGTTATATCTTAATTTTGAGGTCATATGGCAAACATCTTAACATGGAAATCTGCGGAGAAGAGCGCAGTGCAAATGATCTTGCAATTGATTGTTTTTTACGTATAAAGAAACCAATTGCAAGCTCACTGACAGCCAGTTTAGAAGAGATACCCACAATAAAATATATACTGTATATGTATATCTAATACCTTGATTGGTAATTCCCCACTAAACTACAATCTATGTGTAATATCCCCAGGCTCACTCTCACACGCACGTTGTAAAATCTTAAATAATTAGATGCAATGATCGAAATAATATAATAAATAATCCCTGTGGAGGTTGGATTTCTTAACAAAGCTTTAGGTCTTGTAATATGAAGTCATTCTCACAAGTCACTCCTCCGTAGTGATTATAGATTATAGAATAATATATATAATAAGTAATAGTGGTTGTTTAATATCTTCCCTGCTAGAGTCTTTAATGCGCTTCTTTCAAATTGTTATGGCGTGGGAGGATAAAATATGACCAGACTGAACGATTTCGCTGCGCTATTGACAGAGTTTCCGCAGGAATCACAGCGTGAAAGACTTACTGAATACGGACTCGTACAACTCCGTATTTGGACAGCGTATTGCTATATATTTTGCAATACACATTTTAATAATGCGTAACGGTGGTCTAGTAGTATTCAATAAAAGGCTATGACAAAAAGCCTTAAATTTTGATTAGCAAGACGAAATGGCACGGCTGCTAGGCATAACAGAATTTGTAGAGTTTGCAAAAAGATCTAAGTCTTAAGTCGACTCTACCGTAAATATTGTATCCAAAGTAAACTACAACTATTTACATCAAGAGGATGTGTAGCCGTATGGGTGGAACTAGGGGATAGAGATGACAAGAGTCCAGTAGCCCTAGCACAAGTAGTACAGTAGTTCGAAAGCCGATTAACGCTATCTAGGACTGACAATGGATTTAAACTATAGTTTCTACGAGTCAAATGTTGTGAAATGACTATTTAATCAAGGATTAAACAACGTTTTTCTAGCGTCTTTACTAAGGACTTTTAACCCTTCGTTAGCATGGTGGAGTACCCCCGGAAATTTGTTAATTCATGGGAAGGTACTAGAAGATTCAGGGGGCAAAAAGTCACAAAAGTATGATGCAGATT